>JAVSCE010005870.1:0-32210 GCA_032199065.1 Smutsia gigantea | reverse complement strand
AAAGTCTTCAGGACATACTTCTAAAGGCAAGGATCTGAAAACTCTTTGAAAGCTATCAGGCTTTGTTTCGTTTTGTTTTTGTGAATGGATATTGGAGTGGCACAAGGAATAAGAATGCCTGATAATAATTTGTAGAAAAGGGTTCAATGAACCTCCATCTTTATCTTTAATGACATGGCCTTCTCGGGTTCAATTATAGTCTTTTTAGGTTCCTAACTCCTGAGAAAAGTGCTCATTTCATTTCCTTTTTCTCCTCTTCTTTTCATTTATGACCTCATTAGCAATGAGACTTAGTTGAACACAACTTCTCTCAAAATGATGAGCATTACCAAGTTCATTACATTATCAGTAGAACTGATGGACCAAAAGGATTCATGCACTATTTTTCTGGTGGGAAAAAACTAAGGTTCAGTGATATTGCCTCCTACTGAGAATGAACATACTGTCATTGCTCACTCATATTTAAAAAATACCAACCCAAAATCTCAGATGATAATTCTGTGTTTTTTCCCTGAAGCTCATAATAATGAGTCTATAAAATGTAGCCTTTTGGCTCACATATATACTTAGAGGCTAAATTATATCATAATCACACTGTAATAAAGCCTTATAAGCATCTCTCATGGGAACTTAGAGTGAACTCTTAGGTCAGAGCTCTAAAGTTGCTGAATAATTATCTCATGTATTTAGATAGTATAATCAGTACTTGAGGAAATCCATAGGAAATAACGTATTCAGTGTGCCTTTTCTATGACTTTGTCTCATGGAATTCTTGGTCAGTTTCTTTTAAATCAGTTTTTTTCTCCCCTCCAAGTGATCATTGATCTCTGTTATATGATGGTCCCAAATACAGTCTGAGATCCCAGAGAGTTTAGATATATTTTCTATGTCATGGCCACTTAATCCATCATATGGTTGCCCAGTTTGACTTCACTTAAATGCACACTTAATCTTGAAACAGTAGGTTCCACCATATTCAGCAGAGTGTACTTACAGTATCATGCAGTATTCTGGCTGGACTGTCTGAGAGTGATTCTGACTTCAGTTATTTTTTATTATTACCATTTACTCAGCAATAATTATGTATCTGATATGGTGATATGTACTTTATAGTATTACCTCATTTAATTCTCAAAGGAACATGATGAGTTAGATAATGTTATTCTATAAAAATATAAGAAAATTGAAGTATTTAAAAGTTAAGTAACTTCTCAAGGCCTGTTACGTTTAAGTCATGCTACTCAAAAATACACCATATTGTTTCTGGCCAAAGCTACTTTCATAAAGCTAATTTACAATAATATATAGCATATAAACAACAAGAAGAAACTTCAATATATTTTGGTAGCTTCTATCAACTTCTGGAGTCATATATTAAAAGGGACAGTCTGTCTTTTGAAATTGTAGTCTTCAGAAAATTTATAGACAGTATGAAATTTTTCTCTTTTAAGACTCAGAAGAAGAGTATTGGGCTCACATACAATTATACAATTATAATACAATTATAATAACTATTTAAGAAGGGGAAAAAATATCAGAGGATATTTTGTAATTGACCAAGACATGATTCATTTTGAGCGAACTTAGTTCCCAAACATGTGCAAACTAAGCTGGCAGCTTGCAAAGGGATTTCATGTCAAAGGATATACTAAATATATTGGTGAGATAAATAGAAAGAAACAATTAATCATAAAATTCTGAGAATGAGTGAAATGAATATATTATGCCAATATATTCTTTAGTGTTGGAAGACAAATAAAAATGTGTTGGGACATATTTTACAATAATGACTTTATGTAGAATTCATAATATAGAGTCAAGTCTTTGTTACTATAGCCATGCTTTTTTCATAAAATTGATTACTCTCTCTCTCTCTCATATGCACACACAGAACCATTCTCCAGGAAAGTAAATCTCACATAATGGTTATAAAAATAATAAATGGGGAGAACTTTTTTGCATATGTGTAATTGGAATGAAATATTTTGAGAGAAGGTAGGGGAAAACAAAAACAGAAAATGTTAGCTTATGGAAAAGTCAATGAAAAGACATTTAAATTTGAGCATAATGTTACCAAAAACGTAGCTGTCATTCAGTACAGTATGCATAAACCCTCCAACAAGCTGCAGGAGAATAGTGGCTTCTGGATCAATGCACAGTCATTGAGTGGGCCTATCAAGCTGACAGTGAGAATACCAAGCTTGATACACATGAATGCCCAAGAAGAGTGTCTCTGGATGTCAGCTTTGTGTACATCATTGAAACAAGAGTACAGGAGTATCAAAGCACACTAACAAAGCACTGGGAAGCTTGTTTCTGCTACAAACACAAAACCAAAGGCTAACTACAATCTACTCTTTGAAACTTGTCCTATGGTACCAGTGGCCTCTAAGGCACTGACCCACACACATACTGTGTACAGTAGGAAAAGAGTCTGAGACATGAGCAGGAGGTTACCTTGCATCTGAAAAAATGTAAAACTCGCTTGGATAGTCCCAGTGACCTAACTTTTAGCTTATTTCTGTGTTTCTGTGAGGATATTTGTGTATTTGTGATGGCCATTTGGCACTTAAATAACCTAAGCTTTAGAGCATTTTGTGACATTTAGTCATCTTTATTATGAAGTCCTCCAAAAGGTCATGTTTTCCATAGTGCTGATTTGTCATGGGTATAAGCTAAATATTTCAGGTTCAGTGATTTACAGGAATATTTGGAATACTTACTTTATAAAATCCTTTAGTCTACACACAGAAAACAATCCCTTTTTATCTATTTAAGAAACTAGTTTGTGTGTTGAGGCTATGGAATGAATGAAGTTTTCATCTTCATTTCATTCTTAGGTACTGAATAAGTAACATATTATACTTTAAATTACAGACCAAACATAGCATTCCATTATCTGGTAGTATTTAAATACATCTATTCTAAAGATCAAACTGCCTCCTCTGAACTGTCAGTTGTCCATATAAAAAAATCTGCGGTAACATGATCCACTCTGCAAGATCATGAGCATTATTCTTGTTCCCTAAAACTAGCATCGTGAAAGGTTAATTGTTTTCTAGAAAGGCTTATAATTACCAGCACTAACATATTATTTATATATGTGGAATTTTGATCAGGAAATATTCAAACAATATTTCAATGGTCTGAGCAGTGTTAGGAATATACTATTAGTGCCCAAAAAATTACCTGACATAAATCTTTAGGCTGTAGAGGGTCTTGAACATTTAAATGGTTTTGCCCATGTTAAAGCCACAATTGTTCCTAATAGGAGTTGAACTGTCTGAGAATCATTACACAAATACTGAATTACATCATATGAAGTAGTGATCTGAATGGAAATAGCTCGGTCTTTAGCAAATGGCATAGTCTTTATTTTCTACCCACTGTATGAGCAACCTGATAGTTTTTTGCCAGTCTTTTTGGTTGGGAAATATAAAATATGATGCAATCCATAAAAACAGTCACCCCTTTGTGCCAATAATCCCACTTGTGAGGATTTTAAGAACATAAATCAGCCCAAGAAAAACCTCATTTGTATAGAAATACTTGAATACATATATAGTGAAGATTACATGTGTGTGAATGTATATACATATAAAAATGTCTAACATGGGGGAATATATGTAATCAGTTAAGATGTATAAGCCAGCTAAACTATTAAGTATTCATTAAATTTATTCTTATGAAGACTATAAAAAAGTTGAAGACTGTTTATGCCATCTTTAGTAAAAACAGCAGGATGTGAAATGTTATGCATAATACCTATACAAAAATGCCCAGATATTTTTCTTTAAAACTACGGGGCTCTGAATTCAGGTTACTTAGATAGGAATCCTGGGTTGTAAATTGACTCTCTATGGTATATTGGACAAATTGCATATACTCCCTGTGCTCCAGTTTTTTCAGCTGCATAAAGGAAGTTAGTACCAAATAGTACGATATGTTATTATCAGGGCTAAATAAGATAAGCCTACAAAGCACTTGGTGGAATAACTATCATAAAGCCAACACACCTGTTACCTCTTCAGTGATGAGGGGCATGTATGGTAGAGGAGTGGCTCTCTCGTACCTCACTGAGGTGACACGAAAGTAAATACAAAGGGAAGAGTGAAAGTTTGAATTCTGTGCAGGGAAACTGTCAGATGTGTGAGGGTTCTCACCCCAACACCAGGACTCCTTGTCATACTCCAGAACCTTCTTGCACAGGTCTGTATTACTGAAGGAAACAGGATTAAATCTGAGCAAAATAAATAATTAATTCATGGCATTAAAAGAAGAATATGACCCCGATACATTCTGTTTTCTTGTATAATGCTAGTATCCAAAAGAATTTATGTTGAAAGTAGAAATTATGTAGAATTTGAGTAGAAATAATATTAACTTAAACATAAAAGTTTGAAGGTAATAAAATTACAATTGTCTCCCATGATGTTTTCTCAGTGTACACTATAAATGTACTTAAGTGACATCCATTGCCTTGAGGAAGCACATGGTTTTAAAGGTTAGTAAAGCATGATAAAGGGAAAATGTCTAGGAGATTGGGATGCTTAAAGAGATGCCAATAAATTTCCCATCTGCTCTATTTTCTCAATTTGTACCAAGAAACATTCTCCCAATTAATTAACTCTAAGAACAAACCAAATTAGTTTAAAATGCAATTTAAATGCAAGCCTATAAATTGTAATTAAAAATGCATACTGTTAATATAAAATTTTCAAAATATTTAAGGAGGGTGAATTTCAAAAGGACACATATTTTATGAGAGATGGATAAATATAGGCAAATTTACCAACTGGCAGAATTTAAAAATAATATTTTAATTAGCCCTTTAGTCACAATGATTTAGAATTCTAGATGAGAAAATAGTATCTACTCCTTATAGATTAATTATGAGATTTCCTCATGTATGCCTCAAAGTCAATAAGTCTTTTTTAATAATAAACTGACTCATTGATTAATAAAAATAAAATACATGTTGATTAAGAATTAAAGACTCTTAATTGCTGACAATACTAGTTTATAAACTCCTATGAGGCTAGTGATAATGTTTTTCTCTAACATCATTATCAAGAACAATATTTAGTATTCATAAATAGCACTGTTAATATTAAAATTTCTTCAGCTTGATCTTGTGTGTATGCAGAGGACAGGAGCTTATTGAAATGCATTTATTAATTATAAGTCAAATTAATGGCTTTATTCTTACTAGTCATCTGTCATTAACAAGCAAATGCCTCATTAATCAAATGAAACCTGGAAAAGTTGCCTTTTTCTTTTTCTTAAAGAAGGAACTTTCAAAATATGGGAGTGTTTTTAAAAAAAATCTAGAGTGGAATGCTTGTAATTTTAGGTAAGGCATGAACTAAATTGCAATCTTTTAACAATTATGGTACTTTAGGTCGATCAAACTTTTTTGACGTATCTTGTCATCCTTCAGAGGTAGAAAGGACATCTAAGGGATTTAGGGTACTGGTGGAATTTGATATTAAAAAATATTTTATCAAATGTTCTTCCTTATATCTTTGCTGAATCTCTTCCTTTTGCCACATAAATGTGATTTTTTCCTTGTTTCTGTCATCAACATCATTAGAGAAGAGATGGAGATCAGCATATTCAACTTAGATTGAAGAAATTTAAGTCATCACTGAGATTTTTTTCTTCTGATAAAATTTCTTCATTTTTTAAATAGATAAGTGACAAGCTTTCTAAGAGGTTGAATATGATAAAATTTAGTAGAAATCTCTGAAATTTCTGGTTAATTTCATCTTTCAAATTTTCTTAATATGCTTTGTCATTACAAAAGGGAAATAGATCTTTTTAATCTGATAGTTTTGATTTTAATTACTAGTATCAAGTTGATCCTAGAAAATTAGTATCACTTTATATATGACACAAGTTACTTGTTCCATCTATATAACACTAAAAAACTAATGTAAAGGGAGTTTCTTAAAAATTTTTAAAAAGCAAAATGGTAGACACTTAGAGATGATATAAGGGTTTTCCTGGGATCTATGGGATCTTCTTATTTAAAAGCGTTAATATTCCTGCCCCAGAGTGACTGCCTAGCAGGTAGCTTTACAGGGCCCCTGCTTGTCAAACATATTAGGTCAGATACAAAAGACTTCTTCACTAAATCCAATTAGGTATCTTCTCCTAGAGAAATGTTTGTCTCTGGAATTATTTTGCAGCTGGTTCCAAATGACAATACTCAAAGTTCTTTCCTATTTGCTGCATCAGACATACTTCCAGTTAGCTTAAGGCTTAATATGTCTTTTTAAGAATTGCACTTGGAGCTGAAGTTAACTTTTTGTCTGATGTACCGACTGGATGTCTCATGAAAAGATATTCTTTTTTTGGAAAAAAAAATCCAAATACACCATATACTTATGCAAACAAGACATGTTCAAAACTTGTGAACTGAGAACACAGGCATTACACATTATATAAAGGATGGTACACAGAATTAAATAAAGCCATGACATGGACTTTTCACGCATCTAAAAGTAGCTCATTTTGATTTCAGTGTAAGTTCTGGGATGACGAGGTAGGCAATTCTCAGCCCCAAAAGGGCTATGTATAGCCAAACTGCTCTCTAAAAAACTTGTGGTCCTCACATGAGCTATATATACAACAAGTCAGTTTTCTATTTGTTCCTTGTTCATAACATCTCCCCTATTTATCTGTACAACTAATAGGCATTTCTCAAAATCTCCAATTTTTATATTCAAGAAAATCAGGAGGATTAGCGGGAAGATGGCGGCGGGAACAGGGAGGCAGAAATCTCCTCCCCAAACCATATATATCTATGAAAATACAGCAAATACAACTATTCCTAAAAGAGAGACCAGAATATACAGGACAGCACACAGCCTGCATCTGCACCTGAGAGGACTCGGCACCCCGCGAGGCGGAGTTACAAACACCACTGCAGAGCGGCGTGGCCGCGGCTGTGGAATAGTGGAGCAACAGCGCCACCTACACATTCCTTTCAGAATCTACTCCCAGAAGGCTTTTTTTTTCTTTTCTTTCTTTCTTTCTTGTTTTCTCTTTTCTTTCTCTTCTGTCTCTTTTTTTTGCTTTTGTTGTTTTCTTGTTTTTTTTTAAAGTCTTAAAGAGCCCAGCTGACATACATGGCAACTACCAGTGACCACTTCTATCGCCATGAAAAGACAGAGGAATACGGTACAGACAAAGCTCACCCAGACCCAGAAAACACCAGAGAGGGAGCCTGAAGGGATGGAAATGCACAATCTTCCAGAAAAAGAATTCAGAATAAAAGTCATAACCATGCTGATGGATCTACAGAGAAATATGCAAGAGCTGAGGGAGGAAGTGAGGGAAGTCAGGAAAGACAATGCAGAAATGAGACAAGCAATCGACGAGCTTAGCAGCAGACTGGACGAGATGCAAGAGACTGTTAATGCAACAGAAATCAGAGAACAGGAATGCAGAGCAGCTGAGGCACAGAGAGATGAAAGGATCTCTAGGAATGAAAGAATATTAAGAGAACTGTGTGACCAATCCAAACGGAACAATATTCGCATTAAGGGGGAGTACCAGAGGAAGAAGAGAGAAA
Source organism: Smutsia gigantea (assembly GCA_032199065.1). NCBI lineage: Eukaryota > Metazoa > Chordata > Mammalia > Pholidota > Manidae > Smutsia > Smutsia gigantea. Next base: position 24,631 of record JAVSCE010005870.1, on the reverse strand, counting down.
AAAAGGGATAGAAGATGTCTTTAAAGAAATAATTGCTGAAATCTTCCCCAAGCTGGGGAAGGAAATAGTCCCACAGTCCACGGAAGCCCACAGATCCCCAACACAAGGGACCCAAGGAAGACAACACCAAGACACATAATAATTAAAATGGCAAAGATCAAAGATAAGGACAGAGTATTAAAGGCAGCTAGAGAAAGAAAAAAGATCACCTACAAAGAAAAACCCATCAGACTAACATCACACTTCTCAACAGAAACCTTACATACCAGAAGAGAATGGCATGATATATTGAATGTAATGAAGCAGAAGGGCCTTGAACCAAGAATATTGTATCCAGTACGATTATCATTTAAATATGATGGAGGGATTAAACAATTTCCAGACAAGCGAAAGCTGAGAGAATTTGCCTCAAATAAACCACCTCTACAGGACATCTTAAAGGAACTGCTCTAGAGGGAAGCACTCCTAATGCTAAAAAGATGTCACCAGAGAAAATAAAATCATAGCAAAGAAAGCAGACCATTCAAATACTACATAAAGGCAAAGAATAAAACACCTAGTATATAAAGAATGGAAGAGGAAGAATAAGAAGGGAGAGAAATAAAGAATCATCAGACTGTGTTTATAATAACTTAACAAGAAAGTTAAGTTAGATTGTTATTAAAGAAGCAACCCTTGAACCTTTGGTAACCACGAATCTAAAGCCACCAATGACATTAAGTACATATCTATCAATAATCACCATAAATGTAAATGGACTGAAGGCACCAATCGAAAGACAGAGAGTAACAGAATGGATAAAAAAGCCACACCCTCTATATGCAGCCTAGAAGAAACTGAACTCAAACGCAAAGATATACACAGAGTAAAAGTAAAGGGATGGAAAAAGATATTTCATGCAAACAGCAACGAGAAAAAAGCAGGTGTTGCAGTACTTGTATCAGACAAAATAGACTTCAAAACAAAGAAAGTACCAAGAGATAAAGAAGGACATTACATAATGATAAAGGGGTCAATCCAACAAGAGGATATAACCATTATAAATATATATGCTATATGCAGCCAACATGGGAGCGCCGAGATATGTGAAACAAATACTAACAGAATTAAAGGAGGAAATAGACAGCAATGCATTCACTTTAGGAGACTTCAATACACCACTCACTCCAAAGGACAGATCAACTAGACAGAAAATAAGTAAAGACACAGAGGCACTGAACAACACACTGGAACAGATGGACCTAACAGACATCTACAGAACTCTACACCCAAAAGCAACAGGATACACATTCTTCTCAAGTGAACATGGAACATTTTCCAGAATAGACCACATACTAGGCCACAAAAAGAACCTCAGTAAAGTAAAAAAATATTGAATTTCTACCATCCAACTTCTTAGATCACAAAGGTATAAAACTAGAAATAAATTTTAGAAAGAAAACAAAAAGGCTCACAAATACATGGAGACTTAACAACATTCTCCTAATTAATCAGTGGGTTAACGACCAAATCAAAACAGAAATCAAAGAATATATGGAGACTAATGACAACAACAACACAAAGCCACAACTTCTGTGGGACACAGCAAAGGCAGTTCCATGAGGAAAGTATATTGCAATCCAGGCCTATTTAAAGAAGGAAGAACATTCCCAAATGAATAGTCTAAAGACAGAATTACTGAAATTGGAAAAAGAAGAACAAATGAGGCCCAAAGTCACCAGAAGGAGGGACATAATAAAGATCAGAGAAGAAATAAATAAAATTGAGAAGACTAAAACAACAGAAAAAAATCAATGAAACCAACAGCTGGTTCTTTGAAAAAATAAACAAAATAGATAAACCCCTAGCCAGACTCATTAAGAGAAAAAGAGAATCTACACACATAAACAGAATCAGAAATGAGAAAGGAAAAATCATGATGGACCCCAAAGAAATACAAAGAATTATAAGAGAATATTATGAGAATCTATATGCTAGCAAGCTGGAAAACCTAGAAGAAATGGACAACTTCTTAGAAAAATACAACCTTCCAAAACTGACCAAACAAGAAACAGAAAGATTAAACAGACCAATCACCAGCAACGAAATTGAAGTGGTAATCAAAAAACTACACAAGAACAAAACTGCTGGGCCAGATGCATTCACCTCTGAACTCTACCAGACATATAGAGAAGAAATAATACCCATTCTCCTTAAAGTTTTCCAAAAAATAGATACGGAGGGAATACTTCCAAACTCATTCTATGATGCTAGCGTTACTCTAATACCAAAACCGGGCAAAGACCTCACCAAAAAAGAAAATTACAGAGCAATATCCCTGATGAACATAGATGCAAAGATACTCAACAAAATATTAGCAAACTGAATTCAAAAATACATCAAGAGGATCATACACCATGATCAAGTAGGATTCATTCCAGGAATGCAAGGATGGTACAACATTCGAAAATCCATCAACATCATCCACCACATCAACAAAAAGAAGAACAAAAACCACATGATCATCTCCATAGATGCTGAAAAAGCATTTGACAAAATTCAGCATCCATTCATGAATAAAACTCTCAACAAAATGGGTATAGTGGGCAAATACCTCAACATCATAAAGGCTATATATGACAAACCCACAGCTAACATCATACTTAACAGCGAGAAGCTGAAAGCTTTTCATCTAAGATTGGGAACAAGACAGGGATGCCCACTCTCTCCACTGTTATTCAACATAGTACTGGAAGTCCTAGCCACAGCAATCAGACAAAACAAAGAAATACAAGGCATCCTGATTGGTAAAGAAGAAGTCTAATTGTCACTATTTGCAGATAACATGATATTGTATATAAAAAACCCTAAAGACTCCACTCCAAAACTATTAGAACTAGTATCTGAATTCAGCAAAGTTGCAGGATACAAAATTAACACACAGAAATCTGTTGCTTTCCTATACACTAATGATGAACTAACAGAAAGAGAAATCAGAAAAATAATTCCATTCACAACTGTATCAAAAAGAATAAAATACCTAGGAATAAACCTAAAGAAGGAAGTGATAGACCTGTACTCTGTAAACTACATGACACTCCTAAGAGAAATTAAAGAGGACACTAACAAATGGAAATTCATCCTATGTTCTTGGCTAGGAAGAATAAATATTGTCAAAATGGCTATACCACCTAAAGCAATCTACAGATTCAGAGCAATCCCTATCAAAATACCAACAGCTTTCTTCAATGAACTGGAACAAATAATTCTGAAATACATATGGCACCACAAAAGACCCTGAATAGCCAAAGCAATCCTGAGAAGGAGGAATAAAACAGGGGGAATTACGCTCCCTGACTTCAAGCTCTAATATAAAGCCACAGCAATCAAGACAATTTGGTATTGGCACAAAAACAGACCCCCAGATCAGTGGAACAGAATAGAAAATCCAAACATTAACCCAAACATATACAGTCAATTAATATTTCATAAAGGAACCTTGGATATACAATGGGGAGATGACAGCCTCTTCAGCAGCTGGTTTTGGCAAAACTGGACAGCTACATGTAAAAGAATGAAACTGGACTACTACTGTCTAACCCCATACACAAAGGTATACTCAAGGTGGATCAACGACCTGAATATAAGTCATGAAACCATAAAACTCTTAGAAAAAAACATAGGCAAAAATCTCTTGGACACAAACATGAGTGACTTCTTCATGAACCTATCTCCCAGGACAAGGGAAACAAAAGCAAAAATGAACAAGTGGGACTATATCTAACTGAAAATCTTCTGTACAGCAAAGGACACCATCACTAGAACAAAAGGACATCCTACTGTATGAGAGAATATATTCATAAATGACATGTCAGATAAGGGGTTGACAACCAAAATATATAAAGAACTCACGCACCTCAACAAACATAAAGTAAATAAGCCAATTAAGAAATGGGCAGAGGACATGAATAGACACTTCTCCAAAGAAGAAACTCAGATGCCAACAGGCACATGGAAAGATGCTCCACATCGCTAATCATCAGAGAAATGCAGATTAAAACCACAATGAGATATCACCTCACACCAGTGAGGATGGCCAACATCCAAAACACAAACAACAACAAATGTTGGCGAGGACGTGGAGAAAAGGGAACCCTCCTACACTGCTGGTGGGCCTGCAAATTAGTTCAAGCATTGTGGAAAGCAGTATGGAGGTTCCTCAAAAAACTCAAAATAGAAATACCATTTGACCCAGGAATCCCACTCCTAGGAATTTACCCTAAGAATGCAGCAGCCCAGTTTGAAAAAGACATATGCACCCCTATGTTTATTGCAGCACTATTTACAATAGCCAAGAAATGGAAGCAACCTAAGTGTCCATCAGTAGATGAATGGATAAAGAAGAAGTGGTACATATACACAATGGAATATTATTCAGCCATAAGAAGAAAACAAATCCTACCATTTGCAACAACATGGATGGAGCTAGAGAGTATTATGCTCAGTGAAATAAGCCAAGCTGAAAAAGACAAGTATCAAATGATTTCACTCATATATGGAGTATAAGAACAAAGAAAAAAACTGAAGGAACAAAACAGCAGCAGACTCACAGAACCCAAGATTGGACTAATAGTTACCAAAGGGAAAAGGACTGGGGAGGATGGGTGGGAAGGGAGGGACAAGGGGGAAAAAGGGGCATTACGATTAGCAGATGTAATGTTGGGGGGGCACGGGAGGGCTGTACAACTCAGAGAAGACAAGTAGTGATTCTATAGCATCTCACTACACTGATGGACAGTGACTGTAATGGGGTTGGTGGGGGGGACCTGATGAACGGGGTAGTTTAATCACCATAATATTGCACATGTAATTGTAGATTAATGATAGCAAAGTAAACTATTAAAAAAATAAAAAATTTAAACCAAAAATAAGAGGCACAGAAAAAAAAAAGAAAATCAGGATAAAGAACCATTGTGTAACACAAAAATCTTCCTCAGGCTACCCTTTTGTTATGCCTTCCTCTGAACAGTCACATTACATTCTCCATCACATAGTTTTAAAACCCATGAGACACTACTGTTCTTGCTTACACAGTCAATATTTATTTATATGTAACCACATATTTACCCTTTCCATTTTACTTACTTTTTCTTGTATTATCATTTTTATAAGATATTTACCTTCGGCCTAAAGAAAATTTTTAGTATTTTTTTTTTACGCATGTAGAGGTAACCATTGTTGTTTTAATTTGGCTGAGGTTAAAAAAATTTTTTTGTTTTGTTTTGCCTTCGCTATTAAAGGATTTTTTTTTTGCTGATATGTAATTAGAAGATAGCAGTCATTTGCTTTTGATATTTTAAAGATATTCTATTGGTTTCTGGGTTTCTTTTGGTTGAGCAGTCAGATGTTAGTCTAAATATTATTCCTCAGAAAGCAATGTGCCCTTTTTCTCCAGTTGTTTTTAAGATTTCTCTTTGTGTTTGAATTTTATTAGCTTTACTAAAATCTGCATAAAGGTGTTTTCTTTTCTGTTTTCATTCTTGTGTGCTCTCTATGCCTCATCTTAAATAAGTTTATTGATCTATCTTCAGTGCATTAATTCTCTCCTGCTTCTGATCTGCTTTAAAGTAATATTATTTAGATTTAATTTAAATATACTGAATTTTAAATTTTTTGTTTTAAGTTAATTAACTGGCATCGTAATTCTCTAGAGAAATTGTCCATCTTAGCAGTTTCTGTGTTCGGATCTTCTGTGGGTTTGCTTTCCTTAACTGGTCCTTCTTTTGTTCCTGGTTCTTGGTATACCAGGTCATTTTCAATTTTGGGACAGATATCATATCTGATAAATTGTAGATTGGGATGCTTTTACCTTCTTCCGAAAGAGTATTTAATCTTGTGATGGAATGTAGATTCAGGGTATATCAGTTTAATATCATCAGGGACTAATCTGATTCAGGACCAGATTAGTTTTGGAAGGCTCTGGTTCATCTTCAGTTTGGAGTACAATCTCCAGGAATCTCAAATGAGAGCATGAAGTGATCATTAGGCTCTTATCCACATCTTAACAGAAGGTGGTGGACTCAATACTTTTGTTTCTTTTATACCTTGAGACTATAAATATCTCTAATCTGATCTAGCATCTTCCTCTTTTGCTTATGTGTATTTTATGAATATGGCAAAGTTCACGACCAAAGTCTATCACATACAGGATCTACTTGTTAGTACTTCCTTTTTACCAGGATTTAGTGTCTCAAGTCCTAGCTGTCTTGACAAGCGCCATCAAGTTTGTCTTTCTGTCTCCTTGACATGGTCAAAAACACTGCTGGCTCTGTGTATTCACAGAATTCAGATAATCCTTGACTTCTGAATTCTAGCCACCTGCATCCCCAGCAAGGATCATGAGATGCCCCCAGAGGCAACATGGCTCTAAGCATGTAGGCTTATTTTTGTCTAATGCTATGGTCAAAATGCTTATTTCTGAGTCTCATCTGACTTTCATGCCCATCACTGGTCAAGCAAAGTCAGAGCCCCTTACTGAAAGCTCCAGAAAGAGTAGAGCAGGACCTCAGCTTCCGACTGTTGTGGGCCCTCAAGTCTTACTGCTTCAACAGATCTCTATGATGCTTTCAAAAAATTTTTTTATGCTGTTTGACTCTTTGTATTTTATATTAGTTTCTGTCTTACTGCGAATGGGAGTCTTCCCTAAGATATTACACAATTGCCTAAAGCAGAAGTCAAGCTTTTGCATAGTTGTTGAGACTATCAATATGGGGCCCTGGCTTTCTTGGGCAGTATGATCCAAGAAAGTAAGTGAGACACATCAAATCCAATAAATATAAATATGATCAGGATATTAAAAAGTTTAAGGGAAGTTTAAACTGGGCAGCCACAGGAAGAGATGACTGCTTCATTACTGCTACTCAAATAGCTAACCCATTCTTATGAATTCTAAGGTGTTTTGGTTGTGGTTTATCTCCTGAATAGGTAATGAAAGTTATCCGCAAATTGTTCATATATGTGCCCGCATTACCCCAAGCCAGTTCCTACTGCTGACATCCAAGGGACCGAACCAGTTCATTGGCACACTTACATGTATGTATCATATGTCTCCACAAGATTATTAGACTTCAAAAGCAGAAAACATTTTTTTAAATTTCTTTGTCTATAACACATTCTTGAAGCTTGAATATTATTTTTACTAAATATGTGTTGAATTGAATTGGATTTTATATTTTATTTCAGAACCAAATTAAAATAGCAAATATTAATAAAATATTAAATCATCCAAAGTAAATCAAAACTGAAATTCAAATTATCTTATAATGTAAACCATGGAAACAAAAGAAAAAAAAACATTGACATAAGTGCTTATTTATGGACATAATTATGAATCATCCTAAAACACTGCCTTTCTGATACTAGTAGTCAAAATTAATTATAGTATGAAGATGTTAACTGGTTGATATGTGTTCAAACTTATATTTTGACAAAAAATGTGAGTAGAACAGGGAAAGCAGTGGCCACTTTTACTTTAAGAATTAGTACTAACTTGGAATTTAAAATCTGTTTCTAATGCTGTGTATATTTCATGCACATAGCACTGGAATAGACTGTTGAAATAAAAGTAAAGATTTCTATAAACATAGTAGGCTGTATTAAGCCAGCCATTATGTTGGATACGATTTCCATTTAACGTCAGAAATTGGCTTTTGAAAATGGCACTCTAAAAATCAAAGCTTTCAATTTTTGCTGCTACTAAATTGATTAGAGTAGAAAAGTGTTAAAGAAACATTTTGGGAATATAGTCATTCAAATTTCATATTTTGAGGGGTGGGGGCAGGTAGTGCTTTGTTTTTTATTACACAAGGAAAGAAAGAGGAATGATTGGAACCAGCAATAAAAAGATAACTATGTCAGGGAGAGAAAAGTATTCACATCAGAGCTCTCTACTCCTTCACTATTAGAATATAAATGCTATATCTTGAAATAAACTAGAGAATGAAGGATTGTATCTTTCTCTTTAAAGTGCCAGGTAAGGTGAGGAGAGGTTTTTTCTGAGAATCAGGAGAGTTGCCTTCTGAGGTTTCTGTGATCAAAAATGCGGAAAGCACTGATGTGGAACGACTGTTTGAATCTCACATAACTGGTTTTCAGCACCAGTAGTGTTCATAGGAAGGGCATCAGAAACTCCACTACCATCTAGCCATTTATACAGTGAATTTTTGCAAGGGCAACTGGGAAAATCTAATTCTAAACTTACACAGGATCTCTATTCAGTAATATTTCTATTCCATGAATATACTTTATTCCCATAAATTTTTGGTTTTATTAAAGCAATAAGGGAGCATTGTTATTTATAGCAAATTGGGGGAGAGAAAAAGTAACAATCTGTGCCCTCGGATTAGTTCAGTTTATGTATGGGAAGTTTTTCTCCTGCTGGGATTATTGTTACTTCTTAAAGAGAACATCGCAGTGGTAGGAACTCTGTTTTATTCCAAATGCATCACCAAAGAAAAGGAACTAGGAATACAGAGCTCAGGCAGAAAATTAGCAAAGCCGTTTGCTCCAAACTATGGTTAAGGTCTGATAGATCTCTGGGACTTTTTCATCAATGATTTCCTCTTAACTACAGTCACCCCAATTACAAAATTGTATTGAGAAACTCCTTTAGTCTCTCTGTCATACTTTTCATTTAAAAAAACCTGTAGTGACTAGTGCTTAGCATAAATTTCATAATTAATAAATATTTATTAAATTAAGTCATCATTCTAGTCCAAATCTGTCTGAACACCAGTAAACTGGCATAAATTAGGCCCAGGTACAGATTCTGTAGATCATTTAGGAACATCATGTACTGGTTTGTGACCTTTACATTGAACCATTTACTTAATGTAACTTATATCACGTCTATGAAAGGCCTTTCACAGAGCCTGACACATCAAATGCTGTTATTATTTTGATTGTTATTATCAACATCTGCAAATGACAGGTGAGACATCACCTCATAAATTTATGGAACTGCCTTTCCTCTTCATTCAGTGTCTTAATAAATGATCATTCATAGGAAGCCAAATTTCAAAGTTCCACATCACTGTGGGTCGATTACAAATGGCACTTTTGTTTCTTTGGTCAATTTTTTTTTCCCCAGGCCATGCATGTAACTTCACTATTAAGTTTGGCAGTTTTATAGGGTTTCCCATAATTTCTGGGACACTACTCTTTCTCTTGTCATCTATCAATCATAATGTTCTAAGGGCAGGGGCCTGATTTGCAGACTGCTTTCTTATTACTAAAGCTTTTGTTTGCTTCCTGTAAACAGGGTGCTCAAATGCTCAAGAAAAGGTGATGGATATTAAAATGGGGATGGTCATTTTACTAGTTCTAGGAATTGACAAACAGATATTTTCAAGGAGTACTGTTCAAGAGCACATTTATTCATTCATACTTACAGCATTTTGTTGTAGCTACTAAATACATAAAAACCAATTTAAAGATAAAGCTAGACTTATACTATGGAACCTACAAAGAACATCTGCTCTTCTGACTTAGAATGTGGGGTTCTTATTTAAGGTGATTTTATTTTTGTGGTGTTTTAATATGTTGGCCATGTCAAAGGCCACTCGTTGCACTGCAGTTTCAGCTGCTTAACAGGGAAACGTCTATTATCTTTGAGATGCTAATGAGAGCCCTACAAGAAAAATTTTAAGTATATCATAGTCTGTAATTTAAGACAGAATACTCCAAATACAACATCCCAAAATGGCAACACCAAAAAAACCCCACCATTTAAGTCTCATATGTAACAAACAAATACATATGTTTCATTTTATTATGCTTCATTATTAAGTTTCATTTTATATGAAAATATTATTTATATGTTAGAAGTGAAATGGGACTTCAAATGTTTGGAGAAACTCATTCTAAAATCCTAAGGATCTGATGGAAACTTTCTTTAATTATCATGATGTAAGAAAAATATATTGCAATTGAAAAATAGCTTTCATCTATTTAGAGTCCTGTGAAACACTCATTATTTGTATTTCCCCTTTCATAATGTTATTATAAGGTCTGACCTTTCACTTAGAGATGAGAAAATTGAATCATGAGTTTATATTCCATCATATTTCTATTAAAGTATTGCCTGAAGAGGGAGACCATACAAGCAATTTTAAAATTATGGAATTTGACCTTTTTTATTGCTGCGTTTGAACACTGAGGCTGCACCCACATATGCAATACTCAGAGTGCTACTTTGGGGACAAATAGATCAGTGTGTTTCATGTCCACGTTCATTAGATAAGATCAATTGAGTTATCCTGCAATAATAAAGAATTCCAAATTCTCTAGACCTTAAAACAATGGTAGTTAATTATTTTTACAGGCAAAGTATGCTGTGGGCTGAAGTCTCTTGCCAGGAGAGATGACCTCCATGTGATGGCTTAACATTACTTCTCCTTGCTACCATGGGCATTCATGACAGCCACATCAATAAAAGAGGTGAAGAGCTGTGTGCCAGTACTGGAGTGTTTCTGTCTCAAAGTGACGCACATAATTTGACCTTATAGTTTTTGAACAAAGCTAGAGGCATAGCTATAATTTCAAGGTCAGGATGTGAAAGGGGATGTGGAAGTACAAGCCTATAGTACATCACAGAGAAGTAAAGCAGAGGTGAATGGTTGTAGCATCTCCCACACTATACAATTGTAATTTGCCAAAACCAGAAGTATTAATCGTTAGTACATAAAAACAGGATGCCTTGACTCAATGTTTACATTCCATAGAGCTGAGCCACCTAGGATCCATATGTGTGGCTTTTATGTGTTAACATATCTAACTTACATGGAGACAAAAGGAAATAATAATCAAACATTGTGCTATATGGGTCTCCTAACTGAGAATACTACCTAGACTTTCTTCCCCATGAAAAACACATACATAGAGATAATTTGAAAAGTGACTATTCCCTTCAGTTGCCTAGTACAAATGAAAAAGCACTGATTTGGGGGAAAAAAATACTGAATTTTAATTCTAGCTTTTTGGATTAACAGGTAGCTTTCCTGCAGAATATACCAGAAAAGTGCCCATTGCACTGATGGAGAAACTGAAGTACCAAAAAGAGGACACAACCTTGTCTAAGAGATACAATGGTAGAAATTAGAACCATATCAGCCTGACTGTTTCTTCATTTTAATTGAGGATCAACACTGTTTTTTAAACAGCTTAACTCAAACTAAGATCTCAACCTGTGGTATGAAATAATCCATGTAAATAATATATATTAATAACATTAACTATAAAACATACCATAGAAGAGGAAATATGGACAATTCAATATATTTTAGAAAATGAAATATTTTATGGAATAAAAGTGTGTATCAAAAATGAATGACAATATAGCATATCTTTCAGAAAATACCAAGTTATAAGTATATACTGGTAGCAACTTCTTCACTGAAAGTACTAAGACAACTTTTAATGCGGCATATTAATGACATGTCAAAATTAGAAGGTCGATTGGCATAACTGAACATGAATTTCTATCACCTAGTGAATCACTAAAGTCCCTTCTTTCATAAAGCATTATACACCCTGTGATTCTGAACAAAACAATTTTTCCACTGTCAACTTTTCTTCACATGTGTTAAATATTTTATTTTGTGAAGTGATAAAATCGGGTCAAAAGCTGCTCTCCCACCGCCAAGAGTTACAGATTAGAAAAAAGCATGTTTCACATTGTGCTAATGGATTTAGACCTGGAGTTTGTTCTGAGCCTACCCTGAAATGTATTTACAAATTACATGTATTTACCTGTCTTTCATTTCCCATAATGGTGATGGAATTGTTTTATCTATTAAGTTTTCAAACTTTGGGTCATGGCACACTCTGCAGACTCATAAATTTGTTCTTATGTCATATTCCCTGAAGCTTATATTATTTTGGAGAATGAACAACCACTAGGTTTAAAAAATTGTCTCAGTAAATGGTCAAATAGTTTACAGTAAAAATGAAAGGTTTAAATTTTTCCTTTTATGACAGAACTATCAAGGAATTTTTTAATTAGAAAAAACTTTTATATGCACTTTTAGAAGGGAAATGTAGCTCCTTATTGAGCTGTTATTTTTATTCAGACCCAAATACTGCTTGCTGTTTTGTAAATGTTTCTACCACGGTTCTTTTCCTTTTTTTTCTTTTGCTGTTATTAATGTACAATTACATGAGCAATATTATAGTTACTAGACTCCCCCTATTATCAAGTCCCCACCACATACCCCATTACAGTCACTGACCATCAGCATAGTAAGATGCTATAGAATCACTACTTGTCTTCTCTGTGTTATATTGCCTTCCCCGTATCCCACCCGATAGATTATGTGTGTTAATCGTACTACCCTTTTTCCCCCTTATCCCTCCCTTCCCACCCTATTCCCCAGTCCCTTTCCCTTTGGTAACTGTTAGTCCATTCCTGGGTTCTGGGAGTCTGCTGCTGTTCTGTTCCTTCAGTTTTTGCTTTGTTCTTATACTCCACAGATGACTGAAATCATTTGACACTTGTCTTTCTCCTCCTGGCTTATTTCACTGAGCATAATACCCTCTAGCTCGATCCATGTTGTTGCAAATGGTAGGATTTGTTTTCTTCTTATTGCTGAATAATATTCCATTGTGTATATGTACCACATCTTCTTTATCCTTCACCTACTGATGGACACTTAGGTTGCTTCCATTTCCTGGCTATTGTAAATAGTGCTGTGATAAACACATGGGTGCATATGTCTTTTTTAAACTGGGCTGCTGCATTCTTAGGGTAAATTTCTAGGAGTGGGATTCCTACGTCAAAGGGTGTTTCTATTTTGTGTTTTTTGAGGAACCTCCATACTGCTTTCCACAATGGTTGAACTAATTTACATTCCCATCAGCAGTGTAGGAGGGGAATCCCCTTTCTCCACATCCTCGCCAGCATTTGTTGTTGTTTGTGTTTTCGGTGGTGGGCACCCTAACCAGTGTGAGGTGATATTTCAATTACGGTTTTAATTTCCATTTCTCTGATGATTAGCGATGTGGAGCACCTTTTCATGTGCCTGTTGGCCATCTGAATTTCTTCTTTAGAGAAGTGTCTGTTCAGCTACTCTGCCCATTTTTTAATTGCCTTGTTTGCTTTTTGTTTCTTGAGGTGTGTGAGCTCTTTATATAATTTGGATGTCAACCTCTTATCAGATATGTCATTTATGAATATATTCTCCCATACTGTAGGATGTCTTTTTGTTCTACTGATGGTGTCCTTTGCTGTACAGAATCTTTTAGTTTGATATTGTCCCACTTGTTAACTTTTGCTTTTGTTTGCCTTGCCCAGGGAGATATGTTCATGAAGAAGTTGCTCAAATTTATGTCCACGAGATTTTTGCCTATGATTTTTTCTAAGAGTTTTATGGTTTCATGACTTACATTCAGGTCTTTGATCCATTCTGAATTTACATTTGTGTATGGGGTTAGACAATGGTCCAGTTTCATTCTCTTACATATAGCTGTTTAGTTTTGCCAACACCAGATGTTGAAAAGGCTGTCATTTCCCTATTGTATATCCATGGCTCCTTTATAGTACATTAATTGACTGTATATGTTTGGGTTAATATCTGGACTCTCTATTCTGTTTCACTGGTCTATGGGTCTCTTCTTGTGCCGGTACCAAATTGTCTTGATTACTGTGGCTTTGCAGTAGAGCTTGAAGGTGGGGAGCATAATCCCCCCAGCTTTATTCTTCTTTCTCAGAATTGCTTTGGCTATTCAGGGTCTTTTGTGGTTCCACATGAATTTTAGAACTATTTGTTCCAGTTTGTGGAAAAATGCTGTTGGTATTTTGATAGGGATTCCATTGAATCTGTAGATTGCTTTAGGCGGGATGCCATTTTGACAATATTAATTCTTCCTAGCCAAGAGCATGGTATGAATTTCCATTTGTTAGTGTCCTCTTTAATTTCTCTTAGGAGTGTCTTGTAGTTTTCAGGATATAGGTCTTTCACTTCCTTGGTGAGGTTTATTCCTAGGCATTTTATTCTTTTTGATGCAATTGTGAATGGAATTGTTTTCCTGATTTCTCTTTCTGTTAGCTCATCATTAGTGTATAGGAAAGAAACAGATTTCTGTGTATTAATTTTGTATCCTGCAACTTTACTGAATTCAGATATTAGTTCTAGTAGTATTGGAGTGGAGTCTTAGGGTTTTTTATTTACAATATCATGTCATCTGAAAATAGTGACAGTTTGACTTCTTCTTTACCAATCAGGATGCCTTGTATTTCTTTGTTTTGTCTGATTGTCTGATTGTTTTGGCTAGGACCTCCAGTACTGTGGGGAGAGTGGGCATCCCTGTCTTGTTCCTGATCATAGGTGAAAAGCTTTCAGCTTCTTGCTGTTAAGAATGATGTTGGCTGTGGGTTTGACATATACAGTTTTTATAATGTTGAGGTACTTGCCCCCTATCCCCGTTTTGTTAAGAGTTTTTATCATAAATGGATGTTGAATTTTGTCAAATGCTTTTTCACCATCTATGGAGATGATCATGTGGTTTTTGTTCTTCTTTTTGTTGATGTGGTGGATGATGTTGATAGATTTTCGAATGTTGTAGCATCCTTGCATCCCTGAGATGAATCCCACTTGATCATGGTGTATGATCCTCTTGATGTATTTTCCAATTCAGTTTGCTAATATTTTGTTGAATATTTTTGCATCTATGTTCATCAGGGATATCGGTCTGTTACTTTCTTTTTTGGTGGGGTCTTTGCGTGGTTTTGGTATTAGAGTGATGCTGGCTTCATAGAATGAGTTTGGAAGTATTCCCTCCATATCTATTTTTTGGAAAACTTTAAGGAGAATGGGTATTATGTCTTCTCTATATGTCTGATAAAATTTAGCAGTGAATCCATCTGGCAGGGGGGTTTTGTTCTTGTGTAGTTTTTTGATTACCGATTCAATTTTGTTGCTGGTAATTGGTCTGTTTAGATTTTCTGTTTCTTCCTTGGTCAGTCTTGGAAGGTTATATTTTTCTAAGAAATTGTCCGTTTCTTCTAGGTGTTCCAGCTTGTGAGCATATAGATTTTCATAGCATTCTCTAATAATTCTTTGTATTTTTGTGGGGTCCATCATGATTTTTCCTTTCTCATGTCTGATTCTGTTTATGTGTGTAGATTCTCTTTTTCTCTTAATAAGTTTGGCTAGGGGTTTATCTATTTTGTTTATTTTTTCAAAGAACCAGCTCTTGGTTTCATTGATTTTTTTCTACTGTTTTATTCTTCTGAATTTTATTTATTGCTTCTTTGATCTTTATTATGTCCCTACTTCTGGTGACGTTGGGCCTCATTTGTTCTTCTTTTTCCAACTTCAATAATTGTGACTTTAGACTATTCATTTGGGATTGTTCTTCCTTCTTTAAATAGGCCTGGACTGCAATATACTTTCCTCTTAGAACTGTCTTTGCTGCGTCCCACAGAAGTTGGGGCTTTGTGTTGTTGTTGTCTTTTGTCTCCATGTATTGCTTGATCTCTGTTTTAATTTGGTCGTTAATCCATTGATTATTTACAAGCATGTTGTTAAGTCTCCATGTGTTTGTGAGCTTTTTTGTTCTCTTTGTACAATTTATTTCTAGTTTTATACCTTTGTGATCTGAGAAGCTGGCTGGTAGAATTTCAATATTTTTGAATTTACCGAGGTTCTTTTTGTGGTCTAGTATATGATCTACTCTTGAAAATGTTCCATGTGCACTTGAAAAGAATGTGTATCCTATTGCTTTTGGGTGTAGAGTTCTGTGGATGTCCGCTAGTTCCATCTGTTCTAGTGTGTTGTTTAGTGCCTCAGTCTCATTTACTTTCTGCCTAGTTGAACTGTCCTTTGGAGTGAGTGGTCTGTTAATGTCTCCCAAAATGAATGCACTGCAGTCTATTTGCCGCTTTAATTCGGTTACTGTTGTTTCACATATGTAGGTGATCCTGTGTAGGGTGCATCGATATTTATAATAGTTATATCCTCTTGTTGAACTGACCCTTTAATCATTAAGTAATGTCCTTCTTTGTCTCTTGTTACTTTCTTTGTTTTGAAGTTTATTTTATCTGATACAAGTAGTGCAACTCCTGCTTTTTTCTCCCTATTAGTTGCATGAAATATCTTTTTCCATCCCTTTACCTTCAGTCTGTGTAAGTCTTTGGGTTTGAAGTGAGTCTCTTGTAGGCAGCATATAGATGGGTCTTGTTTTTTTATCTCTTCAGTGACTCTACATCTTTTGATTGGGACATTCAGGCCATTTACATTTAGGGTGATTATCGATAGGTATATACTTATTGCCATTGCAGGCTTTAGATTTTTAGCTACCAAAGGTTCAAGGTAATTCTCTTACTATCTAACAGTCTAATTTAACTCACTTTGTATGCTATTACAAGCACAACCTAAAGATTCTTTTATTTTCTCCTCCTTTTTCTTCCTCCTCCATTCTTTGTATGTTATGAATCATATTCTGTACTCTTTTTCTATCCCTTGGGTGACATCTATTTAGTCTTAGGAATACTTCTATCTATAGGAGTCCCTCCAAAATGCACTGTAAAGGTGGTTTGTGGTAGGTAAATTCTCTCAGCTTTTGCTTATTTAAAAATTGTTTAATCCCTCCTTCAAATTTAAATGATAACCTTGCAGGGTAGAGTATTCTTGGTTAGAGGGCCTTCTGCTTCATTGCATTAAATATATCATGCCACTCCTTCTGGCCTGTAAGGTTTCTGTTGAGAAATCTGATGATAGCCTGATGGGTTTTCCTTTGTATGTGATCTTTTTTCTCTCTCTAGCTGCTTTTAAAAGTCTGTCTTTATCCTTGATTTTTGCCATTTTAATTATTATGTCTTGATATTGTTTTCCTTGGGTCCCTTGTGTTGGGAGATCTGTGCACCTCCATGGCCTGAGATACTATCTTCTTCCCCAGATTGGGGAATTTTTCAGCAATCACCTCCTCAATGACACTTTCAATCCCTTTTTCTCTCTTCTTCTTCTGTTACTCCTATAATGCGAATATTGTGCGTTTGGTTTGGTCACACAGTTTTCTCAACATTCTTTCATTCTTAGAGATCTTTTTTCTTTCAGTGCCTCAGCTTCTTTGTATTCCTCTTCTCTAATTTCTATTTCATTTACCATGTCTTCTGCTACATCTAATCTGCTTTTAAATCCCTCCATTCTATGTTTCATTTCAGATATGGAATTTCTTGATTGAATCTCTGTCTTAAATTTATTCCTGAGTTCTTGAATATTTTTCTGTACCTCCATAAGCATGTTCATGATTTTTATTTTGAACTCTCTTTCAGGAAGATTGGTGAGTTCAGTTTCATTTGGTCCTTTTTCTGGGGTTTGTGAGACTTTGGTCTGAACCATGTTCTTTTCACATTTCATATTTCTGTGTGGTGCCATCTATTGCCCAGAAGCTCCAGTCTCTGGAGCTGCTCAGCCCCTAGAGTGAGGTTGTGGGTCATAGGGGAGCAGAGCTGCTGCCTGGGTGGAGGAAAGATCTGTTTCCTGATTCCCATCTGCCCTGCCTGTCTCCAGTATCAGAGCCAGTGGGCTGAGCACACTGGTGTAAGCCTCTATGCTTTGCGTCTCTAGCTGTTGTAGGCAGTGGCCTCACTCTGGCTGGCCTGACACCAGAGCAGTGACTGCTGGTTTTGGAGCCAGTGCCATCAGGCCAGGAGGAAGGCCCAGCAGGCTGCATGTCACATTTGGGTTTGGAGCTGAGTAGATAGCCAGGGGGTTGGAGCACCTTAAGTTCTCCAAAGTTCCCAACCAGCTGGGCAGAGCCCACCCAGGCAACCTTGGCCCCCCATCCCTTCTCCTGCACAGCAAGCTCGTGCAAACCCTGCCTCTTTAGCAGCCCTCTGGCTGCTAGGAAGCCTGTTAGACCGCCTGCCTTTCCCTTGTCCCAGAGCAGCTGGGTGTCGATCCCCATCCTCCACAAATGGCCAGAATCTGTCTTTCAAGTACTCTGCCTGTCCCAGCTCCCCATCCTCAAGAGCACCACACAATATAGGCTTCGGCTCACAAAGCAGATTTCCAAGGCTAGGTGTTCAGCAGTCCCAGGCTTCCACCCCCGCCCCCACTCCGTTTCTCTTCCTGGTGTGGGGGAAGGGCTCGGGTCCCACCAGATCAAGGTTACCTTGTTTCCTGAGTTCTGTTCTGTTCATGAGGTCTGTATGCAGTCTGGTGCAGCCTTCTTTCCCATTGCTATTTTAGGGTTAGTTGTATTAACTATATTTTCACACTGTCTGTGGTTTTGGGTGGAGTTCTCTGTCTCACCTCTCATTCTGCCTTCTTGAATCGACCCATTGATCTTTTTAGTGAAAGATCTTGTCATTCTTTTTCCTGCTTGGCTCAGGGCACCATCCAGAGAGTCCCACCTCCTTCTGACATGACCCAGCAAAAGCTGGGCAGAGGGCTTGGTCCTGATTGCGGAAGGGGGTTCACCTGCCTGCCGCCAGGTGCACACTTTAGCCCCGCTCCTCCTGGCACAGAGGCTGGCAGCCGTCCTCCTGGCAGTCTGAAGTGGGGGCCTGCAGCCGGCGCGTGGCCACCCCTGGGTTTCTTCGGCAGGGGGCCGACTGCGAGTGCCGGGGATCTCACGTGGGAGTTGTTGAACAGTAGTGCAGAGCACGGCGACAGAAATGAGAAGCGGGTGTCTGGCACTGAGGTCGTCGCCCAGGCCCTGAAAATGAAGTATCTCTACCTCGGTTCTTAAACTCAAACATGCACACAACTGTATTCATAGGTAAAATTAAAATTCAGGATTGCTTCTCTTCAAAGTCCATGTTCTTCCCAATGCTTCAGCAGTGGAAGGGACTAGCCTGCTCACAACGCCATGATGAGCACAACCACAGCTCCTATCACTTCAACTGCCAACCACTATGGAAACATTAGAATTGAAACTGCTGAGCTCTTACTACATTTCAGGCAATAATCTTTAATGTTATTATTTCCTTTAATCCTCACGAGTCTATGAGCTAAGTAACACTATCATTTTACCAATTTTACAAATGAGTAATTGTGATTTAGAGAGTTTGAGGTATTTGCCCAAAGATATGCAGCAAGTTACTAAGTTCATGATGGATCAGGAATCAAAACCTGAGTCCGTTTGATATCAAAGTTAAAATTCTATACCATTGCTTAGCAAAACTCAATTAAATCTGACATGTTGTCTTAATTTCCTCACTTTCATAGTCACATGTGACTGAAAAATATTTGTTCAATTGAACTGAGGCAATTTTGGAGGCTTCTATGGATAGAAAGAAGGTGTGCAGCCCCCAATTTTAATTATCTGAATGATAAGCAGAAATTACTGATATCACAAATAATTACTATTGAAAGGGAAAAAGACCATCAGACTAATTTGCAGGCTGTTTCAGGATCTTTTATGGCTCATTAGCTTTTCCCATCCCTTTCACTTTTCTTTGACTTCTCTGTGAACATTTGTCCACAGTTAATCAACATGCCCAGTGGCAAGGTCAGGGAGCACACCTGAGTTGGCACAAACCTATGGCTCTACTGCTAAAAACAACCCAGTGCTCTTGTCCTGCTGACACATGGGTTAGGAGAATCTCTGCTTCACATGAGGCTGGAATTTTGCACTTAAGTATTGTGCACAGGGTTGTCTCTGCTGGAGCATGACAAGGAACTTATTACCTGTCCTCATCCAGAGAACAGGTAGCTTGATCCTGTCCTCTTAACTGCAGAGTCTCCTGAAATTTCCTCTCTGGTTGCTTGCTATGCTAACAGCAGCCATTTGTTGCACCCTGTAGCAGATGTTGCCGGTGCCCCCACCCATATCCTTCAGGCCCTACCAGTCAGTGTTCTCTACTGAAGACAAACTGCAGTACCTGTAGCTCAGGCCTGAGGGATTTTCCCCCATCACTACAGGGCACTGAAGGCCAGAGGTGCCAGGGAACTCACACTCTAGGAGTAGCCCTCAATCAGTGAATGCTGGGAATTGCTACATAAAATCACAGCTCACACACCCATGAACAGGTGTATTCTGAGGGGTGTGCTTTACACAGTTGCCTAAAGTTTCCTGTAGAATTAAACCTGCATTGCCTGTTGTGAAAGCTGGGTTAACGACACAACTGTGGTTGCCTTCCAGTTTCTGATTTCCTTCCCCACTCCCCCAGTGGTGTTCCTCATATCTCTCAAATAAAGTAATTGTACTTGAATCTCTATTTCAAGGTCTGATTGGTGGAATCCCACAGTTATAAACAAAAAATGATGTGCCTAAATGTGCCAGCATTATGAGAGAGAGAGTGAACAATGAGGAAGACACTCCCCTACTTAGGAGGGTTATGTAGTTAGGAGGAGAAAGTCAGATCCAAAAACATGGAGGACGCTGCATTGATGAATGAGAGTGGGTTGAGTGAGTTCAATGGAAAGGCATTCCAGGCAGAGGGGATGGGCATGAGCAAAAGCATGGCTCTTTCTCTGAGCACCACAACCCAACAAGTTTCAGCGTCCTTTAAAAGCTCATATTTTATGCAATATATCATCTAAGTCATTTTTTAGAATTTGGTGTTTATTTAGATTTGCATTACGTATTTTTTACTCTCCTTATAGTCATAATAAGTTTCTGTAACAATAAACGTTTTGAGACCTAGAATCTTGAGAGTATGACCTCTTTTTGAAAAGGCTGGACAGATGTTTACAAACATCTTAAACATTATCTCATGAGAGATCCAGCTATTGACTATGACCACTGAAGTATTATCCCTGATGTTGACATTGCTTTTGCTTTCATTGTAAAATAGAGCATAGCATTTTGGAGTCTTTAAAGTTAAAATTTCTCAGAGAAAAGTTACCATTTGGTAGAAAACCTTATTTACTATGTAAATATGTTTTTATATTTGTCATCAATTTGGAAATCAATTTATACAGGGCATATGCAAAGAGAATATAGTAGACCAGGTATGGTGAGAGAAATCTCTCTTCTATTCCATGGCAGCCTTTCATAGATTCGTGATATTTTATAAGGCTAGCCCCTGTGAAGGTTCTCCATGTAAAGGCTTTGCCACATAAAGACAAAGTTGGTGAAAAATGAAAAATTTTTTTCTTATATCTTCAATTAACTTTATTTTTTCAAAAAAGAAAAAAAGGTCCCGAATAGCCAAAACAATCCCGAGAAGGAGGAATAAAACAGGGGGACTTACGCTCCCTGACTTCAAGCTCTACTACAAAGCCACAGTAATCAAGACAATTTGGTATTGGCACAAAAACAGACCCACAGACCAGTGGAACAGAATAGAAAATCCAAACATTAACCGAAACATATACAGTCAATATTTGATAAAGGAGCCTTGATATACAATGGGGAGATGACAGCCTCTTCAGCAGCTGGTGTTGGAAAAACTGGACAGCTACATGTAAGAGAATGAAACTGGACTACTGTCTAGCCCCATACACAAAGGTAAACTCAAGGTGGATCAAAGACCTGAATGTAAGTTATGAAACCATAAAACTCTTAGAAAAAAACATAGGCAAAAATCTCTTGGACATAAACATGAGCCACTTCTTCATGAACATATCTCCCCGGGCAAGGGAAACAAAAGAAAAAATGAACAAGTGGGACTATATCAAGCTGAAAAGCTTCTGTACAGCAAAGGACACCATCAGTAGAACAAAAAGACATCCTACAGTATGGGAGAATATATTCATAAATGACATATCTGATAAAGGGTTGACATCCAAAATATATAAAGAACTCACGCACCTTAACAAACAAAAAGCAAATAATCCAATTAAGAAATGGACAGAGGACGTGAATAGACACTTCTCTAAAGACGAAATTCAGATGGCTAACAGGCACGTGAAAAGATGCTCCACATCGCTAATCATCAGAGAAATGCAGATTAAAACCACAATGAGATGTCACCTCACACCAGTGAGGATGGCCAACATCCAAAAGACAAACAACAACAAATGTTGGCGAGGATGTGGAGAAAGGGGAACCCTCTTACACTGCTGGTGGGAATGTAAATTAGTTCAACCATTGTGGAAAGCAGTATGGAGGTTCCTCAAAAAACTCAAAATAGAAATACCATTTGACCCAGGAATTCCACTCCTAAGAATTTACCCTAAGAATGCAGCAGCCCAGTTTGAAAAAGACATATGCATCCCTATGTTTATCGCAGCACTATTTACAATAGGCAAGAAATGGAAGCAACCTAAGTGTCCATCAGTAGATGAATGGATAAAGAAGAAGTGGTACATATACACAATGGAATATTATTCAGCCGTAAGAAGAAAACAAATCCTACCATTTGCAACAACATGGATGGAGCTAGAGGGTATTATGCTCAGTTAAATAAGCCACGCCGAAAAAGACAAGTATCAAATGATTTCACTCATATGTGGAGTATAAGAACAAAGAAAAAATACTGAAGGAACAAAACAGCAGCAGACTCACAGAACCCAAGAACGGACTAATAGTTACCAAAGGGAAAGGGACTGGGGAAGATGGGTGGGGAGGGAGGGATAAGAGGGAAAAAGGGGCATTATTATTGCAGATGTAATGTTGGGGGGGCATGGGGCGGGCTGTACAACTCAGAGAAGACAAGTAGTGACTCTATAGCATCTCACTACGCTGATGGACAGTGACTGTAATGGGGTTGGTGGGGGGGACCTGATGAAGGGGGTAGTTTAATAACCATAATGTTGCACATGTAATTGTAGATTAATGATACCAAAATAAATTATATAAAAAAAAGAAAAAAGGAATCTTCATTTTATTTTCTATGTAATCTGATTTTCAATAAAAATTACACTGCAAGGTGGATATGCCATTTCTTTTCCAAGTGAATTGAAAAGGCCCTTAAGCTTTTGTAAATTGGATAAAAAACTAAGCTTATCAGATTTTATTGAGCTATTATTAGGCATTGTGCTTAGAATAAGGGATACAAAAAATGACTGTTGGTTTGAACTCTGTACCAGTAAGGGATGCTATAATTGTTTAATAATGTCATGTGGATAGTTGTCAAAAAGACAACTTTTATTTTGCTCACAAATCTACAGTTGGGGCAGGGCTTGGCAGGGCAGTTTCTCTCTGCTGCTCAGCAGTCGCTGATGTGACTTGCCCAGGGGTTGGGAACTTTCAAGATGGTTCACACATATGACTTTCAAGTCGTGGTGACTTTTCGTTCCTGTCTTGTGTTTCCCAAAGAGTGACTATGGCAAGATAATAGGAAATGGAAACTGACTGGCACAATGTCGCTTTTGCTGTATTCTGTTGGGTAGGCAGTTATAGGGCCCAGATTCCAGGGGAGTGGACATGGACAAACCTCTCTTTGGGAGTGAGGCTGAAAAATTCTAGGGGCCCTGCTTTCTAGCCAATATAGCAGGGCAAAATGAACACCCTGTGCTAATAAATGGTTGGTACTTGGAATGCCCTGAGTTAGTAACTGTTTCATGAATGAAGACAGTGACTACTCACTGCAAAGCTAGTTTTCTATCATCTCTCCATGGGGTAATCATTTTCAAACATATATGCTTATAAAATAAAATGGCATTTACCTTTGCTGGTAGTAAAATTGTTTTCTTTTGAAATTAAGTTTTACTGTGCATTCAACTTTGAAAAAAGCAAAAATACTAGGAACTGCATTAATTAAGGTATCTTTGTAGCATTGTATTGATGATTCTGAGCAAATGGGTCAGTTAATGGTAAGAGTTTCCTGAAAAAATGTAATTATGTTGAGTTGCTGTAGAAGATTTTTGGGTAACTTTGTATGGAGGGTTAAAAAAAAAACTACATTTCAGTTATTATCTTTAGGTACTACCTTTTAGTTCAGACCCTTATTAAAAGTTTGAAATTTTTTAACATTACGAATATTTTTAGTTTTAGTTTTGATTCTTTTTTTTTTAAGAATTCTCAAATTAATAAAGGAGAGAAGCCCATGGGCAAGCTTGTAGCTCTGAGGAATAATTGAAAGAGCAGAGAATCTTGGTTCTGCTCCAGCTTCAGCTATTAAAAAGCTGTGTGACTTTCAGGAAGGCACTAGACCAGTCTAGACTTCAGCGTCATAGTCTATAAAGGAAGAGGTCAGCACTAGAAATTCTGTGAGGTCCTATTCTGTTTTAAAACTATTGACTTAACTTACAATAAACAGTCAATGGCATTGTTGGAGGTTCCTTCTTTCAAGTTACATAATTTGTGGAAGAAAACAGTTATTAAGGGCAATACTTTATTAGTACCAATTTACATATAAGCCCAGTATTTCAGTGGTGGCATGATGAACTAGAAGGAATACAGGATTTAGAGTGAAACACAAGTTTTTGGACTCTTCTGCCACCTGCTAGCTCTGTGACTTAGGATACATTCAGTGTTAGGATATTCAGTGTTTTTTATTTTGTTTTGTTTTTAGCCTTACAGAAAAGACAGTTTCCTTATTTGTTAAAAAAAAAGTAGGTGTTAATTAAGATTGTGAAAAAGTAAATCCCCAATTAAAAATAAAGCTTATAAGAAATAAACACATGTAAAGTACCTAGCACCCCTTAAATATTCAGTAAATATTTTTTTTCTTCTCTCAAGCTGCTGCTTCCCCAAATACCCATTTCTTTTTCCTTAAAAGGGAAGATGAACTAGAACATCTTTTAAACCCTGTTTTCCT
>JAVSCE010005869.1:0-91404 GCA_032199065.1 Smutsia gigantea | reverse complement strand
TATTTAATATCTGGTAGAACCAATAAAATGATTTGGTAGAAAATAAACACATACTCTGAAATAAAAACTAACTCTAATAATTCATATAACAAATTCTCAGAATGTGTCCCCTAATCTGAGCAATCCAATACAAAATTCTCATGTTTTATAAAACCCAGGCAATTGTGATGGTTTATGTGCACATGTGTGCATGCATACCACAATAGGACATGCCTTATTATAATGGCTGATTAATTGATTATTGCAGTATCTGATTTCTGGTTCCAAGATTAATAGTTTATGGATGTTGAGGGGACATCAACCTCTCAAAAGGCCACCAAGAAAACCTAATCAAGTAAAGCTAAGATTATTTGGTCTAAGGCGATAAAGGAGAATGAACTTTAACGTATACCTGCAGTATCTCAAAATATCGATATTGAAGAAAAATATTTGTAAGGATCAGGATGTTTATTAAATAATAACTTAGCATTGGTGGGAAGAAGGAGTCTTGTGAGCCTTGAGAAACCTGTAACTCTGATAGGAAAACAATGTTAGTTAACTCCTAGACTTATTTTCCAGAAGCAAGTATTTTTGTTACATATAACTAAATCATTGTTAATTCTTGGTATCGTTTCACATGAGGACCAATACAAATTCTTGGCCCCCAAAATGATGTTTTAACAAAATAACAGGAAAGTTTGTTTCTTTAAAATATTTTTTATCACAGAGAAAGGATAGACAAACATTTCCAGCAAAACAAAAGCAAAAACAAAAAACTGCAAAAAAGCAAACTAACTGCTATCAGTTCTAGTGTGTGTGTGTGTGTGTGTGTGTGTGTGTGTGTGTGTGTTTAGCTCCTAAAAAGCTTTACTTAAAAAATGATTATCTGTTTTTAAAATTGTGGTAAAAATACATAAAATTTACCATCTTTCTAATGTGTGTTTTTGTTTGAAATTATTTAATTGTCCTGAATAATGGTTAAATGTTCTGATAAATGTAGAAAAGTTAACCTTTTCTCTTATCACTGAATTAGGAGTTGCAATACTTTTTGGCAACTGCTAGTGGATGATTTACACCCTGAGAAGAGAGACAAAACATAGCTCACTCGACATTGAGTCCCCAGTAAATAGCAGAATGCCAGATACAAAGAATAAGCTCAACAGTTTTAAATGAATAAATCAGTACTTTCATACTTTATCGTCTTTTCCTGTATTTATACATGATTTTCAACTCGGAAGTAACTCTTTTGAGTCATATTATACACTGATTTTCACAACCCTTCATGCAGTAAGATCTGGCCAACACATCTCAGCTTTAACATGGTATAATTATCATTCCTCAAAGTTGACTTAAGCTCTATATGTTCAATATCTCGAGCCACCTTTACAATTACCCCTAACTTATTTCAAATAAAGTATGGGATAATAGAAATTATAGAGTTAATATAAACTATTCCCCTTTTATTCATCTCCTAAAATGTAAAAAATGGAAAAATCCTACTGTTTTCATTCATGTGACTAAACCACCGTAAACTAGAGAAAGACAATTGCTGATTAATAAATGTTTCTCAAGTCCATTACACACACACACACACACACACACACACACACACACATTGCCACCACCATCACCATCACCACCACCACCATCCTTACCATGCATAAAGAAAGCAATCTTTTGGATTAATACTTCTGTTAAGAACAACTGTTAATATGTAAATAACATTAATAATGTTCATAATGAGTTTGTTAATAGTTAAAGTAAGTTAGTGTAATTTAATAAATAAACCAGAAAAATGAGTAATGGCTAAAGTAAAATAAATGTTATTCATATATTGGAAAGGGGTAAATATTTTCAGTCAGAGGACTAATCTCAATACAGTTATTCAGGGTCCAAGATCCATTCTTAATGTGTTTTCACAATGCTTAGTTAAATCATTTAATTTCCAGGCATTGAAGGTGAAAGAGTGTGAACAGAAATACCCTCTCCTTAAGATTCTTGGTCTAAAAAGGAATATATAGGGGATTAAAGATGGCAGCATGAGAGGTGAGACACAGGCTTCCTCCTAAAACTGCATATAATACAAAATATAATTAATACAACTAATCCTGAAAGAGCAACAGGAAAGAGGACTGTGCCAGACTGCATACACCAGGAGAAAAGAGCAGACTTCACAGAACAGGGTAACATACCAAAGCTGTGGCCCAGCGGGACCCAAGCCCTTCCCCCACTCCAGCTCACTGGTGGGAGGAAGAGAAACGGAGCAGGGAGGGAGTGGAGGCCAGGGACTGCTGAATACCTAACTCCGGAGATCTGCTCAGGGAGCAGAAACCTACAATTCATGGTGCTGGCATGATGCTCTCATGATTATGGGATGGGAAAGCCAAGAACTGCAAAATTCCTGGAGAGACTGAGATTCTAGCTGTGGAACCATATAACCAAAGTAAAGAGAATAACAACAAACATATAAAATAGAATTGTTTTCATTGACAAATGATCAAACCTATCAAATATGGCAATAAATATGAATGGGTTAAACATCCCCAACAAAGACAAGGATTCTCAACAACCAATTATATGCTATTTATAAGACAGGCCTAAAATCAAATAATTCAGAAATCAAAGAAAAGGAAGGGAAAAAAATGTCTTGTAAACACAAATGAAAATGAAGTTTGAATGGCAATATTAATACCAACCAAAGTAGAATTTGACACAAAAGAACATTTAACAGGACGCTGAATATGTGGAAATTTTTTACCTCTTTAATAATAAAAATATTTTTTTTAAGTAACAATTTAACCTATCAAGCTAGTAAATATACTTTAATTATATTTTTATCATTGAGGGTACAGGCTAGACACATCCATATGCTACTATTAAGAAGACAAAAGGGGAAGATTCAAGATGGTGGCATGAGAGGTGAGACAGAGAACTCCTCCCAAAACAACAGATAGTGTGAAAATATAGTTAATACAACTAACCCTAAAACAGCAACAGGAAAGAAGGCTGCACCAGACTGCATACAGACCCCACGAACAGAGCAGACCTCACAAAACAGGGTAACGTACCAAAGCCTTGATCCGGCAGGACCCAAGCCCTTCTCCCACTCTAGTTCACGGGCAAGAAGAAGAGAAACGGAGTGGGAAGGGGGTGGAAGCCTGGGACTGCTGGACACCTAGCCCTGTAGATCTGCTTTGCAAGCACAAACCTACACTGTGTGGTGCTCTGGAGGATGGAGAGCTGGGAAAGGCGGAGTGCTTGAGAGACAGATTCCGGCTATTTGTGGAGGACAGGATCCACACCCGGCCGCTCTGGGACAAGGGAAAGGCAGGCGGTCTGAGAGGCTTCCTAGCAGCGAGATGGCTGCTGAAGGGGTGGGGTTTGCACGGAGCTTGCTGTGTGGGAGAAGGGATAGGGGGACAAGGTTGTGTGGGCACGCTCTGCCCAGCAGATTGGGAATTTTGGAGAGCTTCAGACACTCCATCCACTGGGCTGGCTACTCAGCTCCAAGGCCCCCCACTGTGAGATGCAGCCTGCCAAGACTTCCTCCTGGCCTGACAGCACCGGCTCGCAAACTGGCAGTCACCGCTCTGGCATCAGGCAGGACAGAGAGAGGCCCACTTACAATAGATAGAGACGGAAGCACAGAGGCTTACACCTGTGTACTCAGCCCACTGGCTCCAATACAGGAGACAGGCAGGACAGACACAAATCAGGAAACAGATCTTTGTTCTCCCCAGGCACCAGCTCCACTCCCCTATGACCCCGAACCTCACTTTAGGGGCTGAGAACCTCCAGACACTGGAGTTTATCGGCAATAGAGGGCACCACACAGAAATATGAAAGGTTAAAAGAACATGGTTCAGACCAAAATCTCACAAATCCCAGAAAAAAGGCCAAATGAAACTGAACTCACTTATCTTCCTTAAAGAGAGTTCAAAATAAAAATCATAAACATGTTTATGGAGGTACAGAAAAATATTCAAGAACTCAGGAACGAATTTAAGATGGAGATGCAATCATTAAGAAATTCTGTATCTGAAATGAAACATAAAATGGAGGGATTTAAAAGCAGATCAGATGTAGTAGAACAGATGGTAAATGGAATAGAAATTAGAGAAGAATACAAAGAAGCTGAGACACAGAGAGAAAAAAGAATCTCTAAGAATGAAAGACTATTGAAAGAACTGGGTGACCAATCCAAATGGAACAATATTCTCATAATATGGGTACCAGAAGAAGAAGAGAGAGGAAAAGGGATAGAAAGTATCATTGAGGAGGTAACTTCCCCATTGCTGAAAACTTCCCCAATCTTGGGAAGGAGACAGTCTCTCAAGCCATCGGGCTGCACAGATCTCCAACAAAAAGGACACAAGGAAGACAACATCAAGACATATAATAATTAAAAGGTCAAAGAACAAGTACAAAGACAGTCTTTTAAAAGTACCTAGGGAGACAAAAAAGATCACATACAAAGGAAAACTCATCAGGCTATCATCAGATTTTTCAACAGAAACCTTACAGGCAAGAAGGGAGTGGCAAGATATATTTAATGCAATGAAGCAGAGGGACTCGAACCAAGAATACTCTACCCGGCAAGGTTATCATTTAAATTTGAAGGAGTGATGAAACAATTTTCAGATAAGCAAAAGCTGAGAGAATTTACCTCACATAAACCACTTCTACAGTGCAATTTGGAGGGACTCCTATAGATGGAAGTATTCCTAAGACTAAATAGATGTCACCCAAGGGATAGAAAAAGAGGACAGAATATGATTCATAACATACAAAGAATGGAGGAGGAAAAGGAAAAAGGTGTGTTTGTAATACCATATGAAGTGAGTTAAATTACACTGTTAGATAGTAAGGGAATTACCCTTGAACCTTTGGTAGCCACAAATCTAAAGCCTACAATGGAAATAACTACACAACTATCAATAATCACCCTACATGTAAATGGTCTGAATGCACCAATCAAAAGACATACAGTCACTGAATGGATAAAAAAACAAGACGCATCTATTTGCTGCCTATAAGAGATTCATTTCAAACTCAAAGACATACACAGACTGAAAGTAAAGGGATGGAAAAAGATATTTCATGCAACTAATAAAGAGAAAAAAGCAGGAGTTGCACTACTTGTATCGGACAAAATTGACTTCAAAACAAAGAAAGTCATAAGACACAAAGAAGGACATTACATAATGATAAAGGGGTCAGTCCAACAATAGGGTATAACTATTATAAATATGTATGTACCCAAAAGAGGATCACCTGCATATGTGAAACAAATAGAAACAGAATTAAAGGGAAAAACAGAATGCAATGCATTCATTTTGGAAGACTTCAACAAACACTCACTTCAAAGGACAGATCAACAAGACAGAAAATAAATAAAGAGACAGAGGCACTGAACAACGCAGGAGAACAGATGGACCTAACGGACATCTAAAGAACACTCCATCCAAAAGCAACAGGATACACATTCTTCTCAAGTGCACATGGAACATTTTCAAGAATAGATCATATACTAGACCACAAAAAAAGCCTCAGTAAATTAAAAAAGATTGAAATTGTACCAACCAGCTTCTCAGATCACAAAGGTATGAAAGTAGAAATAAATTATTCAAAGAAAATGAAAAAGCCCACAAACACATGGAGGCTTAACAACGTGCTCCTAAATAATCAATGAATCAATGACAAAATAATAACAGAGATCAAGCAGTATATGGAGACAAATGAGAACAATAATACAATGCAAAATCTGTGGGACGCAGCAAAGGCCGTGCTAAGAGGGAAATATATTGCAATACAGGCCTACCTCAGGAAAGAAGAACAATCCCAAATGAACAGTCTAAACTCACAATTAATGAAACTAGAAAAGGAAGAACAAATGAGGCCCAAAGTCAGTAGAAGGAGGGACATAATATAGATTAAAGCAGAAATAAGTAAAACTGAGAAGAATAAAACAATAGAAAGAATTAATGAAAGCAGGAGCTGGTTCTTCAAGAAAATAAACAAAATAGATAAACCCCTAGCCAGACTTATCAAAAAAAACAGAGGGTCTACACACATAAACAGAATCAGAAATGAGAAATGAAAAATCACTATGGACACCACAGAAATACAAATAATTATGAGAGAATACTATGAAAAGTTATATGCCAACAAACTGGATAACCTAGAAGAAATGGACAACTTTCTAGAAAAATACAACCTTCCAAGGCTGACCCAGGAAGAAAAAGAAAATCTGAATACATGGATTAACACCAAAGAAATTGAATTGTTAATCAAAAAACTACATAAGAACCAAACTCCTGGACCACATGGCTTCACTGCTGAATTTCATCAAACGTTTAGTGAAGACGTAATACCTATCCTCCTTAAAGTTATCCGAAAAGTAGAAGAGGAGGGAATACTGCCAAACTCATTCTACAAGGCCAACATCACTCTAATACCAAAACCAGGCAAAGACACCACAAAAAAACAAAATTACTGACCAATATCCCTGATGAATGTAGATGCAAAAATACTCAACAAAATATTAGAAAACCAAATTAAAAACAACATCAGAAAGATCATCCATCATGATCAAGTGTGATTCATCCCAGGGATGCAAGGATGGTACAACATTCGAAAATCCATCAACATCATCCACAACATCAAAAAAAAGAAGGACAAAAACCACATGATCATCTCCATAGATACTGAAAAAGCATTCGACAAAATTCAACATCCATTCATGATAAAAACGCTCAACAAAATGCGTACAGAGGGCAAATACCTCAACATAATAAAGGCCATATATGACAAACTCATAGCCAATATCATACTTAACACCAAGAAGCTGAAAGGCTTTCGTTTAGGATCGGGAACAAGACAAGGATGCCCATTCTCCCGACTTTTATTAAACATAGTTCTAGAGGTCCTAGCCACAGCAATCAGAAAACACAAAGAAATAAAAGGCATCCCGACTGGTAAGGAAGAAATCAAACTGTCCCTGTTTGCAGATGACATGATATTGTATATAAAAACCCCTAAAGAATCCCTCCAAAACTACTAGATCTAATATCTGAATTCAATAAAGTTGCAGGATAAAAAATTAATACACGAAAATCTGTTGCATTTCTATACACTAATGGTGAACTAGCAGAAAGAGAAATCAGGAAAACAATTCCATTCACAATTGCATCAAAAGAATAAAATACCTACGAATAAACCTAACCAAGGAAGTGAGAGACTTATACACTGTAAACTACAAGACACTCATGTGAGAAATTAAAGAAGATACCAATAAATGGAAACACATCCTGTGCTCATGGATAAGAAGAATTAATATTGTAAAAATGGCCATCCTGCCTAATGCAATCTACACATTCAGTGCAATCTCCATCAAAATACCAACAGCATTCTTCAATGAACTACAGCAAATAGTTCTAAAATTCATATGGAACCACAGAAGACCCTGAATAGGCAAAGCAATCCTGAGAAGGAAGAATAAAGTGGGAGAATTATGCTCCCCGACTTCAAGCTCTACTACAAAGCCACAGTAATCAAGACAATTTGGTACTAGGACAAGAAACGACCCATAGACCAATGGAAGAAACTAGAGAGCCCAGATATGAACCCAAGAATATATGGTCAATTAATATATGATAAAGGAGCCATGGATATACAGTGGGGAAATGACAGACTCTTCAACAGCTGGTGTTGGCAAAATTGGACAGCTACATGTAAGAGAATGAAACTGGATTATTGTCTAACCCCATACATAAAAGTAAACTCAAAATGGATCAAAGACCTGAATGTAATTCACGAAACTATAAAAGTCTTATTAAAAAACCTAGGCAAAAACCTCTTGGACATAAATATGAGCAATTTCTTCATGAACAAATCTCCCTGGGCAATGGAAACAAAAGCAAAAATGAACAAGTGGGACTATATCAAACTAAAAAGCTTCTGTACAGCAAGGACACCATCAATACAACAAAAACACATCCTACAGTATGGGAGAATATATTCATAAATGACATATCCGATAAGGGGTTGACATCCAAATTATATAAAGAGCTCATGCACCTCAACAAACAAAAACCAAATAAGCCAATTAAAAAATGGGCAGACGAACTGAACAGACACTTCTCCAAAGAAGAAATTCAGATGGCGAACAGGCACATGGAAAGATGCTCCACATCGCTAATCATCAGAGAAATACAAATTAAAACCACCATGAGATATCACCTCACTCACACCAGACTGGATGGCCAACATCCAAAACACAAACAACAAATGTTGGTGAGGATGTGGACAAAGGGGGACCCTCCTACGCTGCTGGTGGGAATGTAAATTAGTTCAACCACTGTGGAAAGCAGTATGGAGGTTCCTCAAAAAACTCAAAATAGAAATACCATTTGACCCAGTAATTCCACTCCTACGAATTTACCCTAAGAATGCAGCAGCCCAGTTTGAAAAAGACATATGCACCCTTATGTTTATTGCAGCACTATTTACAATAGCCAAGAAATGGAAGCAACCTAAGTGTCCATTAGTATATGAATGGATAAAGAAGATGTGGTACATATAAACAGTGGAACATTATTCAGCCATAAGAAGAAAACAAATCCTACCATTTGCAACAACATGGATGGAGCTAGAGAGTATTATGCTCAGTGAAATTAGCCAGGCAGACAAAGACAAGTATCAAATGATTTCACTCCTCTACAGAGTATTAAAAAAAAAAGAAAAAACTGAAGGAACAAAACAGCAGCAGACACTCAGAACCCAAGAATGGACCAGTAGTTACCAAAGGGAAAGGAACTTGGAAGAGGGATGAGAAGGGAGGTATAAGGGGGAAAAGCGGGTATTACGATTAGCACACATAATGTAGCAGGGGCTGGGGTATACAGGGAAGGCAGTATAACACAAAGAAGACAAGTAGTGTTTCTATAGCACCTTACTTCGCTGATGGACAGTGACTGTAATGGGGTATGTGGGGGGACTTGATAATAGGGGGAGTCTAGTAACCATAATATTTCTCCTGTAATTGTACATTAATAATAGCAAAAAAAAAGAAGACAAAAGGAAAACGGTTAACACACTATGGATACATACGATGAATACAATGTATCCACAAAAAATAATGTCTTAAAAAATATTTGACAATGGCAATATAATATTAAGAAGCAAAGATAAAGGTATATACAGTAAGATTTCAATTTGTATTAAATAAAATACACAAGTGAGAATATTATTTTAATAAGAAAAAACATACCAATATAATACTCTGATTACATTAGGGGAGATCTTTAATTACTTCTTCATGCTATTTTTCCCCACTAAAAAAAGGGGGGGCCTTTAGTGGAAAATTAATGAGAGATCACATGAGGAGACTTTGCTTCCTTATGCGAATTCAGGCATCCACACTTCAGATGTAGACAAAGTGCGTCTCAAGGTGCTGACAAGGGAGTAAGAGAAACGATTTGTTGCATTGGATGAATTCTGAACTCAATATCACCTTCATGATCTAAAACCCCATGACTTTTAGGGTTTTCTTCCAAGGAGTGATTAATGTTTAACTGAGATATAAACTTTGTTGATTTTCTCTTTAATTCTATCCTCTCTGAATGAACATCCATTACTCTCCTAAGCAGAGTAAGTAAACTAATAAATAAACAAAGCAATGACACAGTTCAGTCACCTACTCTGTTCACACATCTGTCCTACAAAGATAGATTCGCCAAAAGAATGAACAAGTGCTAAAGGATGATAATTCTCAATAGTAAGTTCCACAAATATTTCACATGAAGGCAGTCCCACAGGAATAGCCTCTCACAGTTTCTTCATTGCATTACATCCATTCTGATGCATGTGTTTTCACATGTGAGGGTATCTTAAAATAAAATTGTACTGATTTATGTTAACACATCATTTATTTAACAATTTGAAGGAAGAATACATAAGCTTTTAAACAGGGACTCAATAAGTCATCATATATCTATACGATTAAAATGAGATTTCTACTCACAGTCATGATTATTTCAATCAGATTCCAGATCTTTCAGGAAGTTCTATATCTTTGCACAATATGGAACCAAAAAGATTATAATACAAAGGGCTGTCAAGTGTGACTAAGGTTGGTATTTACAGACCTAAAAGAACCTTTAGCAATCATGGTGTCCAACTTCCCATCTTCCTAGAACTACAGTCCCAAAAGGTAAAATGACTCCCCAACATTCTTGGCTAGCATTTTCTCCTACCACAGCTGCATCTGTCATCTTTTCTAATTTTTTCCCTCCCACTGGATTTACATAACACAATGATCACCACCATCCTTCTGCTTCTACACTGAGCTCCTTAACTCTTTTTAATGGAAAAATGCACAGGCAATTGAACAGGCAAATCTCTCCTTTCTCATTCATCCAGCAGAAATGTACCAAGTGCCTCCAAAGTGTCAAGTTCTATAATAGGGACTCAGTCCCTGCCCTCCGGGAGCTCACAGGCTTTCTGTGCCCCCACCACCCACAGGTTGGAAGATTACAGGGAATGAGGAGGAATGTGCAGGGAGGCAGAGGAAAAGGGCAGCTCATCAGACTAGACTGGGTCATGAGAGGCACATGGGGAAGAAATGGGAGATAGGAAAATAGTATTCCAGGCAGGGCACCCACAGAAAAGGCACAGACACAAGAAAGAATGACAGAGTTCCAGACCTGCAAGGAGCTCAGCATGGCAGGAATTTCAGACACTTGTGGCAAGTGGGAGTAGGTGGGGCTGAGGGAAGCTAACCTCTGCTGAGGGAAGGAACCACGTCCCACTGCAATGGAGCCATGAAAGGAATTTAAATGAGAATCTGAAATGCTCACTGTAGGGAAAATGAGAGGTCCCATGGCCAGGATCCTCACCTGACCCTAATGTACTTGATGATATAATTGGCCTACGCTAGGCCAATGCTTCCACACCTGTGGGCAATGAGCCATTATTGTCTGTGTTTCTACACGAAGAGCTCCGACCAGTGCTCTGCCCGGAGGCAAAGTCTCAGGCAAACTACAGACTTGCCAGATACAGATGTGATGCTAGCACCTGACCTGCCACTGTTAGAATAAAGCTTGGCATAAACCCTTTTACTTCCAACATTTCATTGTTATTTTCCTGTCTCACCGAATCCAGAGTGAACGTGCCAGGAGCTAAAATCCCCTCTTGCCCGGAGCTACAGTCATATTTGTGTTTTAAAATGCTCTTTGACGGGCCGTGAGGAGGCTGGGCTGGAGAGGTGAAGACCCAGCGTGTAGGACTAACCAGCAGGCTCCAGCAGTCGCCCCCCTGAGAAGGACTGGGGCAGGTGCCAGATGAGGGGCAGGTTCAAGAGACACCTAGGCATGTGGCCAGCATGGGGATCACGTTCATGAAGGCTGAGGGTGAAGGGGAGCTATGCACAGTTTTACATTTCTTCTTTTTCAAACAACATTTTTGCATCCTTTACACATTCATGGCACTACAACAATATGACCCTGTCCTCACACTTTAAATTTCAAGGGACACTGACTAAATTCTGGCAATAAAAAGGTAAGCAGGGGCCAGTGAGGTTACTTGAGAGACAAGGGAGAAACAGCAGAGACCTGCTGTCATGTCACAGAATGATACAGTGATAACAGTGCTGTGAGAACTTGGGTTCAAGTCCAAGCCTGGCCTCTGGAAACCTTGGGTAAGTTATCCTTTTAGAAGTGTTTTCTCATTTCTAAGAGGAGGGTAATGACGGATCCTACCTTAGGAGGTTAATCAGGAAACTGATAGAAGGAGAAAGTGCAAAATGAGCCCTTGTTTAAACGATCACTACTATTCTGGTAGAGAGGTGTTCCCAGGGTTTCTTTTCCCAGAAAAGAATTTTTTTTACAATATTAATTTTTACTGTTAAGATATCCTGAGTTCTGGGTATTAGGCAAGAAAGGGAGCGTCTACACACTGATAGGGAGCAACTGACTTGAAGTGTGTCCAATGCTCCTCAGTTGCAAGCAGGTCATCAGAAGGAACAAAGGTCCTGACGTGGGGACTATGAGATGCACCCACAGCCCACATCTGTCAGGGGAACTCAGGGAAGTAAAAGATTAAAAGGTGATGACACAGTAACAGAAAAATATTTTAGGCAAAAGGAGAGGAATGAAATATTTTTCATTCTGAATAGATAAGCAGAGAAACTCAGTGCTATTTTTTTTAAGTGTAAAAATGTTATGAATATCTAGAGACCATCGTGGTTTTGACAGATGTGATTTGGGGACAACTAGTCCAAGGTTTAGGAAAACCTGAGTAGAAAAAAGAAATGGAGGAAGAAGCAACTGCTTGTATTTAAGTCAGTAACATCTGTTAACTTTCATCTTAGGATTCTCAGGAAAGTCAGGAGCTGCGGTGAGAATGCCGTCACCTGCTTAGGATGAGGTCAGCAGTGCACTAGCAAATGTTTGACAGTCAGCTTCTCTGGGAGAAATGCTACGTGCCTTTCTATATCTACGCATGTAAGTTAACTGTAGTTAGTACAGATGATGAGTATTCATACACACCTTACAAATAATAACATATACAAAGCTCTTTATCATAAATTCCACATAACCAATTCATTCATTAATTTTCGCCAGATTGTCATATCTGAAGAGAACCTATGGTTGATATTGATGAATGAGTGTAGCTTCAACATGAATGCTTGTTGATATTTTATTTTACATCATTTATTGTCATCACTCTCTTATCAATGAAAACAGTGATTTTTTTTTGCTGAGTCAAATCATTGTTTTTAAATAGTACAAGAATATTTCTACAATATTTTGTTCTCTTCATGCTGTAATGCTATGGGAGACACTATTAAATTTAATCTGCAATATTCTTCTTCATTTTAAGTCCAGAAAACAACAATAAATCATGCCCTGATGTGTGGTCAATAATTCCATGAAGTATTGACTATACATATAGCCAATTTCAAGCTAGCACATGACCACCACTAAATACAGAGTTTGGAAGAATGTGCACACTGTTATATAGTGTCTCCATCATCCAGTATTTCATTGTTGCACATTTACTAACTCCTTCTCAATTCCTTCATCCAGGTTATCAGCAAAATGTGTGGCTATTTGTCAAACAGGACAAATCATGATTGTTGCTATTCTATTTTTTAGGCATAATAAATATCCATGTTCGGATGCCAACATGTCTGTAATTCCAAGGACTACCTTTATTAAAGGTGGCTACCATTCTAAGAAATGACCTCACTCAGTGGTGTACCCGAGCCAGCTCACATTGGCTCACAAGAGATAATTATTAAATTTTTAGGAATTCTGCAAGCTGGTTGTTAAACACAACCATTATTACAAATATATAAAGTTATCATTAAATAAATCTTATTTAAAATTTAAAAGCAAAGATACTAAATATTCAAAATTCATCACTTCCCACTAATTCCTATTTTACTACACTTCACAACTTATCTATGATCTTGAAGTTATTCAAATACATGAAAAGAGTAGCATAAAAGTTTAGGAGGAGTATCAATAGAATTAAAGCATTCTAAGATCCTTGTATTTAGCAGGAAGTGGTGAGCATACTAATTTTTATTAGGCCCTAACAAGTCAAAGATGAATGTTGTATCCTCACTATGGTAAACACTCAAAGAATGTAAAAGAATGTGAAACAAACAAGCCAACAGAAGAGGGGAAAGATGGAAAAGTAAGAAACACTTAACTGACAATAAGGTGAGAAAGGAGAGGAAAACAAACAAGAAGAGTTGAGACAAAGAGAAAGAATGACACCACAATAGATTTCATTGAAGGCAAATGGACTAAATAGTCCAATTAAAAGGCAAAGACTGACAAACTAGACACTCAATAAAATGTTACTATGCTGCTTTTCAGAGACATACTTAATATAAGGACACGGAGTGTTTGACAGTAATAGGATTTAAAAAACAATAAAACATATGCCATGCAAACACTCAGCAAAGAAATCTGGAAGAGCTATGTAAATTGAAGTAGACTTTAAGGGGAAAACCATTGTCATCAGACTACGTAACAATTCTGTATTTTGTGTGTATGGAACAATATGGCTTCAAAATATATAAAGCAAAGCAGTAAGCCATAATCGTAGTGAGATATTGTAACACACCTCTCTCAGGAACTAAGAGAAAAACAGGAGAAAGTCAACTTTTCTTTCCTTTTACTTTTAACCTCCCTGTATCCTTAAGAAGTATCTATTATAGGTGGCATAAAGTTGGTCTAACTTTTTTTAATTGAACACACTATTTACACTCTTGAACACTATACCCAACAACTGTAGAATATATATCATTTTCAGGAGTACACAGAATGTTTACAACTGACTACATGCTGGGCCAGAAAACAAGTCTCAACAAATCTCTAAAGAGTTAAATTACATAAAGGAGTTCACTGATCACAGTGAAATTAAGCCAGAAATTAATAACAGAGAATCTCCAGGTGTTTCGATATTATCCAATAAACTTTTAAATAATGCATGAATCAAAAACTACTTTAGAACTGAATAATAATGTAAACAGAAATCTTCCAGAGGGGAAACCTCTAAGCCAGGAGGGTCTTTTGATACATCTACTGAAAGTGGTAAGTAATTTGCTCCCTGTCAATGGTGTGCTGACGTGAGATGTCCATCATTTTTATGAAAGGATCATTAAAGAACTAGCCTGTGCCTGAGAAGGGGCCTCCACGCAATCCTAGAAGGTCATTCCAGGCAAATGGCTGAATACCATGAGCCATGGGCAGATCCTACCTCACAGAACACAAGCATCTTATATTTTACAGTGAGAAATGGTATAGTTACTTACATGCTAAAGACCCCCTGTCTCTCCTTCCAGTGCCCAGCATTACTCTCCCAGGGGTGGACTATTTGGACCACTTCCTCAACAGTTGTAGATCTCTGAGATTCTATACCTTCTGCCACTCTGGCTCCTGAGGACCTTAATCCTTAGGGACTATTATCTCAGTTGTCACCTGAATAAGGGAACTGCCTCTGATGGTTGAGAATCACATTACACACAAAACATACATAAAAACTACACACACATACATAAAACCTACAACAATAGGTTTTTTTCTGGTTTGAAAAAACTTCTTCTTCCACACAACTGAGGATTTCCGCCTCCTGCTGAAATGCTTGCATGCTTTACAGTGCATTTCCTGTAGCCCAGGTAAATCATAAAGCACTTAGAATATCATAACAAATACAATATTCAAATGATAATTAAAAGTTTTTTAATCATTGAACCATATGTTAGAGTAAATAATGCTCAGTGCTATAATCCATCCCCCAAAACCTCAACAAAGGTTGAATTTCCTTTTGAATCACCATTTAATACAGTTAATGGGGGCACTCTCCTCCACATGGTGACTCAAGGACTCAGACTGCTACCACCTTCCTGCTTTCGTGTCATCTGGGTACCATGCAGCTAGCAGAAGCCAATGTGTACACAGGAGATCAAATCAAATCCTCAGCCATCTCAGTCTGGAAGTGACACATCTTGGTTACACTCAGACTCCACTGGCCAGGACTAGTCAATGACCTTTCCTAGCTGCAAAGGGGCTGACAAATGCAGTCCCCCAGTGATCAGAAGGAACGTGAAACAGTTTACTAAACACTTAACACTGTCTCAGCCTCAAATAGATATCAAACATCACAGTCTATGAAGGAGGAAGGAAAGGAAGTAGCATTCACTGATTTTGGGTGTCAAGTGTAATGCTAAGAACTTTACAAACATTGTGTTTAATCAGTAATAAAACTTGTGAACCAGATGCTATTATCCACACTTTATACAGGAAGAAACTGAAGCACAGAGTTACGAAACTATTAAGCGAGGAGTTAGACCCAGATCAAAGCCAAGGCCCACGTTTCTTTCTCGATCATCTCCAGTTGCTCTGAGTGTGGCCTGTGGCCCTTGGATCAGAGTCTCCTGGGGTACCTTTTCAGACTGTGGGTTCCAGAGTCCACACCTCACTTGCTGAATAAGAATCTCTAGGGTATAGGGACCTGCACTTTCCACACGTTTCTAAGGGGACTCTTCACTATCGATCATGTTATCTCTGTAATACAACAGTGAAATTCTAAATAATCTCTTTCAAGAAAGTAGAAAAAATGTATGGAAAAGAGGTAAGACTCAGTAGGTCTAGAGGGAAGACTTTGTGGCAAACTGAAAATCCTAGAAATCAAAGAGTCAGAGGCCATGGACACTGGTCCTACACCAGTTATCCTCCTGAGTGACCTCACTGAATCTATTCCAAAGAGAGATCACATTTTCTCCATGAAAAATGTTGGAATCAGATTAAATGAACTCTTACAGCCCCTCTGGCACAATGATAATATGAGAACTGTAAGGTGAGACAATAAAGCAAATACAGAATGAGGAAAGTAATGACATTAAAATAATGGCTAATTTCAGCAAGGCTTTTTGTAGATATAGACAAGCTTCTTCTAAAATTTATATGGAAAGGCCAAAGAACTAAAATAGCTTTAAAATTTTTGAAAAAGAAGAATAAAGTTAGAGGAAACCCAATACCCAACTTTAAGACTTACTATGTAACTACAGTCATCAAAATAATGTGGTATCAGCAGAGGAATAGACTCATAGATCAATAGACAGATTTAAGACCCCAGAAATAGCTCTACGTAAGTATGACCAATGGAGTTTTTACAAAGACACAAAAGCAATTGAATGGAGGATGGATTGGATTCTCAACAAATGGTGTTAGAACAACTGGATATCGATACCAAAAAAGAAAAAGGAAGAATTTCAATCTAAACCTCACATGTTAAACAAAAATCAAAACAGATCCTAGATCTCAATGTAAAATGTAAACACATAAAACTTCTGGGAAAAAATTTAGGAGAAAATCTTTTTGTGACTTAGATTTAGGCAAAGAAATATTAGCAAACCACCAAAAGCATGATCGATAGAAGCAAAAAGTCAATAAACTAAAAACTTTTGCTCTGCAAATGTTCATGTGAAAAAGATTCAAAGACAAGCCACAAAAAGGCAGAAAATGTCTGCAAATCACATATCTGATAAAGGGCTTGTATTCTGAAAATACAAAGAACTTCTCTAAACCCAATAGTGAGAAAACAGAGTCCCAATATTTTCAAATGGCAAAACACTGGAACAGACCTTCAAAAGAGAATATATGGATGGCAGATAAGTACATGAAGAGACATTCAACATCATTAGCCATTAGGGAAATGTAAATTAAAGCCACAATGAGACACCACTTCACATAATGATAACACCAAATTCTGGAAAGGATGCAGACACTGTCGGTGGAAATGCAAAATGGTACAGCCACTCGAGAAAACAGTTTGATAGTTTTTTTTAAGTTAAATATATCCTTAACTTATGACTCGGCAATCACACATTTAGATATTTATCCTTTGAGAAATAAAAACATGCTCGTGCAAAATGTACATGAATTTTCAGAGCAGCTTTATCTGTAACAACCAAAAAATTGATGACAATCCAAATGTCTTGCAAGAAATAAATGGATAAACTGTGGTACACGCATGCAGTGGGATACACCTTGGGAGTAAAAAGGAATGAACTGCTGACTGCAAGGGGTTGGTGGTGGGGACTTGTAATATGGGTCAATGTTGAAACCACAATGTTGCTCACGTGAAATCTTCCTAAGATTGTATACCAATGATACCTTAATTTAAAAGAAAAAAAAAGGAATGAACTGCTGATACACCAACAATGTGGATGGGTCGCAAGGTCATTATATTGAGTGAAAAAGATCAGTCTCAAAAGTATCATTCCACTTGTATGACATTCTCCAAAAAGCAATGGTGACCAGGTCAGTGGTTGGCATGGGTAGCGGTGGAAGGGGTGGGACTACAGAGGCAGAGCCTTGGTGGAAATGGAGCAATTCTGTTTCCTGACCCTGGTGGCAATTACATGCATCTAGATGTGCAGAAATTCATAGAACTATAGTACACACATACATGTGAACACACGAAAAGAAGGACAAAAGAAACAGTGAGATCTGATTATGGTCTGCATTCAGCTGACAGTGTTATGCCAATGTCAATGTCCTGGTTTTGATAAACTGCTATAGTTATGGGAGGCACTATTTGGATAAAGCAGGGGGAAGGATACATGGGAACTTTATTTTTTTTTCAACTTCTTTTGAGTCTAAATGATTTCAAAATAAAAAGTTTAAAAATAGCTAATATTTGAGTACTCTACATAGCTGTACTGTTCTGAGAACTTTATATATAATTTATTATTATATTATTATATATATCATATTATCATATATTATATATTATGCATTATTAATTATATATTGATAATTGTATATAACATGATTATATTTTATCATTCTATATTATCTATATATTATTTTCATATATATTAACATATTTAATACTAAGTCATTGCAGTAGATATTGTATTTATCACATTTTACAGGAAACTGAGTTCCAGAAAAGTTAAGAAACCTGGACAAGGATACAGATGCAAAGTAACAGAGGGGTGACTCCCCCTCGAGGCGTCTGAGCCAAGAGGCAAGATTTTTTAAGCAAAAACAAAGTAGGACAAAGAAAGGTCAGAACAGGTTCAATAGCATGGAGCAAAAGAAAAAGAACACGAGAGAGACAAAGTCAAATGAACAAGGCATTCAGAGGTCCAGCACACAGTCTTTCTGGCACATGCTAGTGGGTCAGTCCCTTTGGGAAAGCACATCTTCCATTTTACCCAGCATATTTCTGA
The DNA here is from genome assembly GCA_032199065.1 of Smutsia gigantea. Classification (NCBI taxonomy): domain Eukaryota; kingdom Metazoa; phylum Chordata; class Mammalia; order Pholidota; family Manidae; genus Smutsia; species Smutsia gigantea. Next base: position 72,668 of record JAVSCE010005869.1, on the reverse strand, counting down.
AAGACAGAGGAGATGCTGGACAGAGGTAAGGAATATTTGCAAAGGAATGTTAACAGCTTCTATTAGAATAGGTCAAAGTAATTGGGGTTATTCGATCCAGAGGCAGTCAAGAAGGTGGTTTAATTACCACCTTTATGGAGGCTTTTGAGAAAGTGTCAAAATACAGGAAAAATGAAAGGAAACTTATTGAAACAAGAGAAGGTATAGTTTGTCATTAAAAGATGTTTTCCTGGCCATTTAAGGAAGGGTAAACTAGGACAGATTAGAGGCCCATTGACTCTCCCAGAACTTCCAGCAAGACAGAATGTGCTCTCACTGGCCGTTCATCTTACAAAAAACTAACAAACCCGTGTCACCTGCCCGTGCCAGGCCCCACAGAGCCACTTTATATATGTTATCAGTTTTAATCAGCTAAACTATAAAGCAGGTGTGACCATTCCCATTTTACAGGCAAGCAAACTGAACTCCAGAGAGGCCGAGCTTCAAAGGCCCCCAGCTGCCCATGGGCGGGTGGATGAGTCTGAAACCCAGCTATCTCTGCCCTCACCGTCCAGACCTTTCCCCTGAATCACAACGCCGTGAGCCTGAGCCTTAGGGTTTGGAGAGTCCCTTGCCTGCTGGCATGAAACCAGACCAAATAATTCAATGACGGTCCCTTCCAGCTACTACCATGAAAATGCTACTCTTACGATTAGCACACATAACATGGGGGGGGTGGGGCACAGGGAAGGCGTATAGCACAGAGAAGTACTGACTCTATAGCATCTTACTACACTGATGGCAGTGACTGTAATGGGGTACGTGGTGGGGACTTGATAATGGGGGGAATCTAGTGACCACAATGTTGCCTATGTGATTTTATGTTAATGATACAAAAAAAAATGCTACTCACCTGACTTTACATCAGCTCCATCTCTGCTCATCACTCTCAGGATCTTCTTTCAGGAATTCAATTTTGTCCAAGAGATTTTAACCCATGTTTCTACTTATCATTCTGTTTACAACATCCCTGTGGCATATGACAAATTGAATTCGAAGACACAAAACAGAAGAAGTATGCACAGTGATGCCCATTTACAGATGAGAAACCACGCAGCCCAGGAAGTCAGGCACGGAACCAAAATCAATCAGAACTGTGGATGAGAGCAGAGACCCAGGGATCTGGGGAGCGTGACGTGCTGAAGACTCCAAAACAGAACCAGGACAGCTCGGTGGAAGCCACCGCAGAGTAAAGGCCGCACTGGGAGGGCTCCCCATCCAGCCAGCAGCCCCCCAGTGACGGTCACTGGCTCCCCAGCCAGTTTAGTCACCCATTCACTACTGAAAGACATTTTGGTTGCTCTCAATTTTGGGCAATCAACAAATAGAAGTGCTACAAACATTTGTGTGCAGGTCTGTGTCGGACAGAATTTTTCAGTGCATTTAGGTAAATGGCCAGGGCATGATTGCTGGATCATAGCGTGAGACCATGTTCAGCTTTGTAAGAAACTGCAAAGTGTCTTCCAAAGTGGCTGCAGCATTTTGCATTTCCACTGGCACTGAATGAGAGTTCCTGTCACCCCAGATCCTCCCAAGCCCAACTGGTGCTGTCAGCGCTTTCCATTTCATCCTTTCCAAAAGGTGTGTAGTGGTATCTCATTGGTGTTACAACCCACATGAATTTTTTTGAAAGCATACTGTTCAACTCCCTAAAGGAAAAAGTACTAATAAACTTCATGACAAACTGCCAGGATTCAGCTCATAATTGTCATTCTCAGAAATTCCCATCAAACAAGACAGCTCTGCTGAGAGAAAAAAAAATTCTTTAGAACCATTCATTCCTATTGCTGAAGGCAGAGCTGGTATTATTTGGTACCTGAAATACACTGTTCTTGGAAAAGCCAAAGCAAAATGTGTCCCTTTCTCACTAATATACTAAAATCAAGTTTGAAAGGCATGAAGATATCTAAAGTACAAAGATAAAAGTTGTCTTCTGTTGACTACCAGGCACTTAAGGTCGTTTTCTTTGACCTTTTGCTGGACTTGGCTTTGCTTAAAAAGTTTTCCTCAGAGTTACGCAGACATTGCACAGTCCTGCATTGCTCTGTATCATTTCTAAGGCACAAGAAGCTGCAGATGGAGAGGCAGGAAGGTCTGGGGTTTTCCTTCTTCTATAAGCTTCTCCAGATGTTCTCTGAATTTTATGGAAAGTGGAGCAACAGTATAATGGGCAGAAAGTCTCTGCTGTCCATTAGGACACCTGCTGTGGCTTGAATTTTCAAATAGTGAAGGACATTTTCTTACTATATTTAATTGAAAGCACCATGTCACACCTGCACATTTATATAATGGCCTTGATGCTCATTAACTCTCTAAAGAGTCAGGCAATAAAATGCCAAAAAAAAAAAGATGCCTGAGGAAAGAGAATTTCATTCAATTCTTAATTTTCGCAAACATGTGAATTCACCATAGTTATGACTTTATGATTATTAAACTTAACATAATCAAAAGTCACAGAGCACATCTACCCTGAAAAATTGTTAGAAAGCATCTTAAATTTTCAACAGCCCATTTTATGTTCCCATTCTTAACAAACAATATAACCACATAAAAAAAAACAAGCACTTTCTCCTCAACTATGGATCTGTTATTTATGGCAGCACCTCAAAAGCCTTGGAAATAGTCCATAATTAGGTGGCAAAGATGCATGAAAACCTTTCCAAACCAAATGGCAAAACATTTAAGAAAAGCATCAAAAAAGCATTTGTCAGGAATAAATTTCACATTTGGAATACCTTTTCTTTGTGCTTTTATTACTGCATTTTTTGGAGGGTGCATTCAAACAGTTCTGTTCTTAATCCTGGCTGCATACAAGAAATGATGCTAGGTGTCCCCATATTTTATATGGAAACTAGACATCCTCTAGTCTAAGAAACTTCAGGTAAAATGCTGGAAAACCCACTCTTGTGTAGTGCTAGGAAAATTCTACCCATTATTCTATTGCCAGGCTAAGCAGAGTGACTATGCATTCTGCTGGGAGCTTTTTTACACAGTTTTGAGGCTACTAAAGGTAACGTGGCATAACTTTAAAAACATTTCCAGTGAGGGACTTTGGCCAAGAGGATACTTGATTACCATTGCTGGACTGAAGGTGGGTTCTCTGGGTCGGCCATATATCCTCACTAATCCTGTTTTGCGTCTCCAGGACAGAAGAGTTGCAGGCGTTTAATACAGCACAAGTAACTGGAAGCTTTTTGTAATTCCATTTCTTACCTTTTTCACTCTACAGCTTGAGAAACATACTGCTCCCATATACACCAAAGATGGAAGCTTTCCAGCACACTTATGGGCTGTCTCTGACCCTCACAGTCAGCAATGTGGGAGGCCGTGGCATGTCAGAGTCAAGGGCCTGCAGTGCCCTGAAGCTGCTCTCTGTCCAGCTTCCTCTGCTCCCTCCTTGTCTGTGTGTAGCACTAGGGGTCTAGGGCTCCTCCCTCACTGTCCGTTGCATCTCTGAACTTCCTCGGCATATGGGGGTCACTTCATAAAGGGATGGGCAGAAGGGAGCAGATGTGAGGCATCCAGGGTGGGGCAGTCAGGGAGACTTACTGGCCTCCTATTCATCTTTTCACTGCCCCATCTTTTCCAGCTTCTTAGAACACTTCTCACACAGTTTCTCAAATGTAATGGTAGCATTCCCAGAAATGACATATAAAAGACTCAGAATTCTAGAGAGAATAATGCCTCTGAAATCAGCACGACTTTTGCATAGCAGAGGTCACTTCACTAGAGAAGGGCTGACTTTTTTTTAATATTCTGCTTTGTCTCTGACAAGCACTAACAGGTCCCACAAAGTCACACTGGTTCATTATTTTGTGTGTACTTGGACCACACGCCCACCTGGCCCTCACAGCAGGGGCAGTTCACTGGTGTCTCGTGTGCACAGCCATCAGTGTTCTCCCCAGCCACGGATGGCTTTGTAACGGCCTCCTAGGGTGCTCTGTTCAATGCAAACAGCTCGAGGACCTTTCTTCTCAGAGATTTTATGAAGCTTTTCACCTTGATTATGCAATGCATCATTTTATAACATTTGAATGTGGATGCTTCCATAGGCTAATCAGAATCCTCAAGACAGGGGTTTCAAACGATCATTCATTAAAGAAAGCCCTGATTTACACTGTGTCATCTTTTTCATTAAAGTGTCTTCAGGAAACTGTTCTGCCTTAAAGGCTCTCTCTGTCCCAGCTGATATGCAGCCAACTCCACCCCACCCCTCTTTCCAGGAAAAACCTTTATTTTCTCAAGTTAGAGCTGTTATTTTCATATTTGGTAACAGCAGAAATCATTCTTTTTTATTTACCATATGCAGTTGGTAAGATTTTTATTTTATTGCTTTTCTTTCCACTTTATGATAATGTTCTCTTTTTTATATGATAATGTCATAAGCCTAATTTTCCCTTCTGTTAGGTCTTGATTATTCCCCTCAAAGGCTGATATTTAAAATAAATGCATTTAAAACTTTATGCTAGCAGAATGGTTATGTGGCCATATGTGTGTATGGGAGAAATAAGCCTACAGATATTGTTAATATTATTCTGTTCAAGTTAAGTCTATGGCAGCACATGTAATAAGCAGGTTCCCTTCGGGGCTGATGTAATTGTGAAACTGAAGGTGAAGTCTTAAAAAGGAAATAAGTAAGAGAGAGGGGAAATAACCAGGACTAACCCGTCACTGGGTGCAGGACTGACCTCCTGAGCATCATTCGCGTCTGACACAGAACAGTGCAGCCCAAGAAGGGGGAGGCAATGACTCCCTTCTCCCTGCTAGGTTCTTTGGCTGGTCTAAGAATTAAATTGACTGAGATTAATAGGAGAAAAACAAATTTGATTTCATATGTATAGGAGCTCCAACAGTATGAGCTCAAAGAAGTGACCAGGGAAGGCAAGTTTTATACCTTTCAGTGAAGATTGACAAGATGAAGGTTAGTAAATTGGTGAAGGAGCAACAAGGTTTGCCGATACAGACTTCTCTGCCCTGGATCCCCACTTCTGGTGACAGGGTGCCTTCTACGAGCTGGCACAGGGACGGCACCTTCCACGTGGAGGTCTACCTCCGGCTCCCAGCAGGACAAAGGAAGTCAGAAGGTCATTCTTGCACCAGCTATATTTCAAGTAATTTTAATTCAAAATAATTGATATGCCAAAATGACCCACCCTGGCACAGCCTACTCTGCCGTCCCTAAATTAACCTGGCCAGCTTTTTGTTATTTTTTAATGACCACACCAGAGCTGGTGCCTCTTGCAGACATTAGCTGAGGCCGGCCAGAGGAATCAGTCAAACAGCCCCCTTCAAGGTTATCTGGAGCCGGCTTGCAGACACTGGTGGAACTGAAGCCAGAGGACAGGGTTCCAGGAAGCATGCATTTCAGGGAGGAAGGAAGGGCAGTGGGACAAGCTTAGTGGCTTGACAACCACCCCAAACGGTCAGTTTCTTGAGACCAGGCGCTAAGTAAGACTGCTCTCCAGCCTCCCCGCCCCCCCTCCTCCCCACTTGCTGAAACATTTTCTGTGCCTAGAATTCCCTCCCTGCCTCTCAGCACAGCCGGCTCCATCTCACACTCTAGGTCTCAGCTCCAATGCCAGCTCCTGAGGGAGGCAGCCGTGACCAGCCGTGGCCCGGCCGTGTCCACAGCTGCAGCAGGCAGAGCAGAGGAGGAGAAGGACAGGAGGAGGACAGCCTGAGGGCAGAGGTGCCCGTGAGACCCCCAGCATGGCAGCCTCAGCCCACCAAGGCCAAAGTGTCTTGGGTTCGGCTAGCCCTGGACAAACCTGCCCTCTTCTTCCTACCCTGTAAGGTTTCTCATCTCAGTTGGTGTGGTTCCAATTAATTATGGTCCTCAGAAGTATCAAAAATGTTATCCCAAAGTGAAGTAAAGGAAGCAGGGGAAATTGGAAAGGGAACAATAGAAAAAAGAACAAAGGGACATATAATACTCTCAGTGTATTATAAGTGAATGAAATCTAAATGCACAGAAGTCTGACCCACCTAGAATTTAAACACTTTCAGGAGCCCTTTGCAAGAGGCGATTGTGTGAACGGGCTGAAACAACAGGGACACAAAGGAAGTACCACTCAGTCACCACCTCCACGAGCCAAGCTGTGTCAGGTCCCTGCTCCTACTGTGAAAGGGCTGAACCAGGCCTCTGGGAGGATATTTTGTAAATTCAATAGGTCACCATCATTTTTACAGACCACATTCTGATACAAAAGCACATGCAAAGACTTACGTAACTTCAAGGTCAGTTAAAACCACCACATATATAATTCGCCAAAGGCTTTTAGTACTATAAATGCCTACTTTCGGTGTTCTTTCCCTGAACTTTTATTGCTTCCAGTAGAGATGTGTCACCATGATCTATTCTCTAATGAATCTTCCCTCTCTGATTAGCACTCCGAAAAAGGAAAAATCGAGAGGAAAGGTGAATGTTTCCCTAGCCACTCTAAAAGTACAAAATTAAAGAGGCCCATTATCCACTAATGAAATGTTCTATTTAAATGAAATCTCATTTTCAAGGAACCCAACTGCAGAACAATCAACAAAAACAGGCTTTATGTCCAACTGGGAGAGGAGGAGAAAGGCGTAGCCTGCTTGCCCTTGGTTCCGAAGGGTTATAGTTAAACAATGTGGGGTGAACATATCTATAAGATGGGGTCTCAGGAAAATATGCTGGGTATTCTTTTTAATTAATGGAAATTTTGCTCCCAAACTTGCACAGAAACCTTTTTGTTTATTCACTGCACTGTTAAAGCACTCTCCAAGGATTGTAAATATCTGTTACATTACATCTGAAGTGACGTGAGGCAGGGCTGGTGTAAGATCAGGGCACGTGCAGTGGGCAGCGGGCTGCACATTCCAGCAGGACTGAGGGCTTCCAGGGGCCCAGGAAGGGGCTGGCTACAGGACATCAGGCCTGGGAGATACCCAGCAGAGGAGACGAATACTGAGAGAACAACATCACAACAGGCTTTGGGAGACAGATCACTGGGGCCAGTAGGTTAACACATTTGACAAAGAAGTTTCTCCTCTGACACCTACAAAGGAAGAGGTTGCTTTTCTTTATTAGGCGTCAGACAACCTGCAAGGCTTTGGCTTGGCCCCCTCCACATCACCATAAACAGGTGGCAAAACATTAAAGAGTTTCCTGAGCTTACAGTGACACATCCATTTGCGTTATCTAGAAATGCTCTTTGGGATACTCACTTTTAAAAGAACATTTTCTGAAAACTTACATAATAAAAAGATAAGGGGAAAGGGATTGGAAGAGGGGAGCTAAATAATTTCATTTAAATTAACATCATTTCGGTCTAATGAGACATTTGAAAGATTACACAAGGAGCTTTATCTTATAGCTTCATATGTAACATACAGTATATTCTTTTGCAAAGAAAACTAAACGTACCAACATTAACATGTTTGGTTGTTTTCTTGTAAGAACCTTAAAGCTTGTTGCCTGTGGAAAACCTACCCAAGACCAACGCATGAAATGGGCGTCAGCGGTCACACCACCATATCTTCATACAGCGCTTACACCTCCCCAGGTCCATGGTTTGCTTTAGTAACTAGTATTTCCACGTGAGATGAGCCCAGAGAAGTGGCTTAGCTACATGTAACAGAGAATCAGTGATGAATCAGTCCTATGAACCAGGTTCCCAAATTCCAAATCCAATACCTTTACTATTCTCCCCTTCACTGAAGTCAAGTTTTCTTTGGAAGAAAATTTCCTCAAGAAAGGCAGTATTGACTGGTGGTAAAGAGTATGGGCTTCAAAAACAAACAAACCTAAATTCCAGGCCTTGCTCCGCCATATATATACCAGCTGTGTAACTTTGGACAAGTGACCTATCCACCCTGGGCCTCAGTTTATCATCTGTAAACTGGTGATAACTACATAATGGACCTACGATAGCCATTACCATTACACGCCAATCTCTGTTTACTCCCCTTCCCAGCACACAGCGGACTGTACTTCCCAGCCCCTGCCTTTGGACAGTGCCCCATGACTAGCTCTGAGCCACAGAAGTGAACAGATGTAGGGCACGTGGCTTCCGGGTCTGGACAATGAGAAGTACACGCATGGTGCCACAGCCTCCCTCTTTCCCAGCCTGGGGGTGAGGTGACAAAGACGTGCTAAGGTCACCGAGGCACCTCCTGACGTGTGTGGCCCAGGTATGGTGAGCTGCACTTTGCTGTGTGAAGCCCACCAAAACCCCCCACCAGGGAGCTGGGACACAGCACACCCTAGCACCCTGACCATGTGGGGCCGGGGCCACAGCACACCCTAGCACCCTGACTGTGTGCTTCTCATGCCTCTCATCATGAAGATTAAGTGAAATTACAGAGGAAGTTCTTAATTCAGTAACTTGTGTGGTCACCAGTCCATAAACGTTAGCCCCCATTAGGATCAGGAAGGGGGATGAATGTAAGAACTAGGCTGTAGCCTCGAGACACCTAATGGATGGTCTGTCTATTCCCACAAATGTTCATGGAGTAGCCACCATGCACAGGGCGCTGTGCGGGAGCCAGATACGAGAGAGAGCGAGGTAGTGCATACGGCCCCAAGAAATGGATGTCTGTAAGACTGTCCTGTGTCCCTTTCTGAGGGAGTGTAGGCCCCATTCTTCAGGAATATGTATGGATATGTTCCAGTGACTTGGGAAAGGATGGGTCTGGCCTGGCAAGCATCTGAGGGATGACAGCACCCACCCAGGAAGCTCCTGAGGCCTCCACTCAGCCCACACGCAGGACCCACCACCCCTCCCACCTGCTGCTGAGAGACCACGGTGAAAGATCTCTGGTTTCCATCAAGGATATTCCAGTGAACAGATAGGTCATAAGAATCAACATCTTACAATGCATCCTCTAGCCCCTGCCAGGAGTCCAGCTCACTTTATGAAATATATCAGCCCTATATATATATACATAGATACATATTTACATATGCCTATGTATGTATGTATGTATACATAACTACACTTGCACACATAAATCTCCCAGTATTTTAATCTCACTGTGTTTTCTTTGATTTTTGAAATTATACATTTCTTGAGCAGGAAATTCTCCAAAGACTCCTTGGAGTTCCGCTGCTGGAATATTCTTGACCGAGCACCAAACTGCTGCTAGACACATGCTTAATGTGATAGCTTTGAGTCCCTGATACAGCCATGTCTTCATTTACGTGGGAAAAGTGATTGCATCTGGAAAATGTATATACTTGCATTCAAAAGTCAGAATCAGTACCCACTACATCTGAAAAACACCACTATGAATTCTAGGCAGATTCGTGTAGAATTTAACAGTGAGGCCCTGTAGCACTTCTCAGTAGTCAATCTGTCACACTCAAATATAATTTAAATTTCCAAAAACTTTGCTTTAGAAGTTTTTCCATGAAATTTGGTCTTTGCCTGACTTGCCTGCTGTAAATTCTATTAACCAAACTCTGCAGGGCCCTACGCCACTCTTGAATAATTCTACATTTGGGGAAGGAAAAAAAAAAGATTGTGAGACCTCTAGCAAACACCTCGCATATTTCAGAGAGTAAACTTAGGAACTTAAGGCTTCAATTATAGTTTTTCCTTTCAGATTATTCAAAAGGCTGGATTCAATGGCTGAACAATTGTATTTTCCAAGACACAGGAGAGAAACCCTCTGAACCGCATTAGAGTTTGGGCCCACCTGGTGGACCGAGGCTGCTGAAATGTGAACCCAGGGCTGACCTGGGCCTCTCCTGCCCTTTCTTCAGCACCAATGGTAACATCTGGAGCAGAGGCAGATCAGTATCACTTTTTCTGGCTCATCTCTCTTAAGTCTCTCTTTTCCTGGGGTTTTCAGGTCTCCCAGGAGGGTAATGTACCGGCATTGCACTGGTTTACAGTGACAGGGGGACCCATCTCTTGTTGCAGCCATCTCTTCCTCACGCCTCCCTCTGAGACTGCGCAGAAGTCTTCCAGCTCCTTCAGGACACACAGAAGCCTCCCCTGGGCCCCTTCCTCGCCTGAGCCTGATAGACCCCCACTCCCTGTCCTGTGCCCTGACAGCCTGGCCTTTCTCTGGTGGAAATGGGTGGGAGTGAATCGGATAACAAACAGATCACATCAGGTTGGCAAAATGCCTTACTCGAGGTGAGAGGATTCTACAAAATAGCACTGCTACTTCTCTGTTTTTAAAATACATAAAAACATTTTTAAATGTAGGGAGAAAGCAAAGGAAGAAAGAAACAAAACCTGTGGGCATTTGTTAATAGCCTCACATAAGATTACCTTATATACACTCAACGAACAAAAACCACCCCAGAAACCTGCTGCCAAGCAGCAAGGGAGTAGAAGCTCTGACTAATTCACGTGGGCTCCAGGGCCTTCTGTGTGTTTGCCATTCTGCCGCGGGGTGTCCCCGGCAAACTCTATCTGGAAAGAGCCAGATAGTAAATATTTTAAGCTTTGTGGGCCACATAAGGTTTCTGCTGCATATTCTTCATTGGTTAATTTTACAATCCATTAAAAGCATAAAAAACACTCTAGCGGGAAGGCCGTTTCTGGCAGCATTGGGCCACACTTGGCCATTTGCAGGCTGCAGTCACACAGTACTGCCTTAAAACATCTTTGGTGCTCAGAAAGGGATGCATGATAACCACCTCTGACCCAGCAAAATTACTGATGAAACAAAGCTTTTGTTTAAAAGGGAAGCGCCTTTCCAAATAACCACTAAAAGAGTTCAGTTCTACCTAAATTATTTTAGTGGTTTATCTCGCTAACATCCAACAGAAATCCCGGAGCTGTCTGTGTTCCCTTTTGCTTATTATTTTGTTAGTTTTTTGCTTTAGGGTAGGAGGAGGAGGTCAGGGGAGATAGAAGATAAGGAATTTGGGAAAAGGTTTCCATGATTTATATTTTAGAAAATTAAAAAGTTAAAATAAGTTTGGGACAATAACTGTAAGGAGAAATATACCCTCTCATATAATGAAAGATATAAAGCTACCATAATTAAGAATATAATGCTAGGTAAAAAAGAAACAGAACAATAAAACTAAACACCGTAGAAGCAGACCCTAAGAATATTAAGACATAAATACATGATGAAGTAATGGCAAAAATCTGTGGTGATACAATCAATGGTTTATTCAACAAAAATATTACTGGATCAACTGATTATCTATAGAGGAAAATCAAGTTAGAGGGGCTTTTTAAATCTCAAAATGTACTCCAAAACAAATCCCAAGTAAATCATAAAGTTTTAAAATTCCATTAGAGGAGCTAGAAAAAAATACAGTTAAGTATATTTATCTTTCTTCTGTGTGGGAAAAAACTTTCTATAACTATGACAGAAATCACGCACACACAAGATATAAATGACTACTTAAAAATTAAAATTAGGAAATTGAATTAACATATTTTTACATGGTAAATTTTATAGTCTAAAGTATACTGTAATTATACAGTATTAAAATGCTAAAGAAAAATCAGTAAATTTAACATGTAAACATCAAAAAATTTTAAATAAAAGACAAAAACTAATTAGGAAAATATTTTCAACAAATATAATGGAAATAGGGTCAATATCCTTAATACATAAAGACCCCTTATAAGCTGTAAGAAATACACCAAACTTCAATATATTAAATGTAGAGAGTTTCTTTAAAGAAGATAAAAAGTTAATATACAGACAAAAATGGCTAGAATGGAAATTCACCAGAGGGTAAATAATCTGGCAAGCATTGTGTATCAAGAGCCTTTAAAGTGGTCTGTGTTTTGACCTATTAATTTCATTTCAAGGAATTAATCTAAATGAAACAATTGTAAATTTTAGATTGATGTACTAAGATGTACATGGGAACATTATTCATAAAACTGGAAACAATTTAAATGCCTAATACTGGATAATGGTTAGCAAGTTATGGTATATACATACTATGAAATATTATACTGCCATTAAAATGGTGCTCATGAAGAGTTTTTAATGATAAAGAATTTATCATCTATATTAAATGAGAAAGAATACAAAACTGTGTATGTGTTGGGATCTCAGGTGTGATAAAATGCACACTTTCATGCACATACACACAAGGATTGAAAAGTAATATGCCAAAATGCTCAGCAGTGGTTATCTCTAAAGAGTAAGATTATGGGTGGTTATTATTTTATTCTTTTTATATTTCTACATTTTCCACAATTAATATATATTAAGTTCCCAATCAGAAAAGACACAGCTTAAGGACAGATCTCAGCCCCTCAGAAAAACAGACAGTAAGAAAGGAAATGTTGATACTCTAAACCAGAATTACAGAACTGAAAATGACCTCAGGAATCTAATATAAGACTTTGTATTGCAGATTAAAATTCATTATAAGTATTTTGTGAAACTGAAACATATCCTAAATTTGTCAAGATCTCCCGACCCGCAGTCAGCCTGATATTAATAATATTCCTAGGCAAGTGGGCAGCAGAATGTTCCGCATAGGCAAGACACAGATCTAAGAGTGAAAATCGGTATGAATAAAAGGAAAGGATCCATGTAAAAAAAAAAAGGCCCTGTAGGCAGCAAAGTTTAACTCATTACAAGGAAAAAATCAATAACCTTGATTTTGATATTAGACCGTATTCAGAGTACACGTGATGATTAACTTAGACCTGCTCTCACTGTGGCAGGAAGCTGGGAAACAGGATTCTCTAATTACTTGATGCTAATAGGATGAACAAAGGAAACAATGTACTGGGACTTGTTAGTGAATCATTAGGGAGAAATGAGTAACTCTGGGAAGCGTGATGCAATAGTATTAAGACACAACAGCAAGGTGTGTCTCAGACACCCTCTAGTTAAGACACACGGGTCTAATCCAAATGCAGACAACAAAAGGTGTGCAAAGTGCTGAAGTAGCAAGTTCATTCTGATGGAGAGGGAATCCATGTCCTGGAAACAGTGTGGACTGTGGAGTACATGACAGGGGCTGGAAGCCCAGCATGCCACTGACATGCTGTGTGCTACTCAGCAAGATTCTGACCTCTGAGACCATCTCCTCTGCTGTCACACGTAGACACTAATTAACCTCACAGAGAGGGTGTAAGGTTTGGGACAGTAGATCCTGGACACTCAGTGCCAATGCCAAACCCCGCAGCCCTGAGGCCGGGGGCACTGCCCTCCCTTTGCTGGCCCACTCGCAACCACTGGGAGAAAACCTTGCTTGGTGCTGGCCGGCGCCTGGGGTAGGTAGGGAGCGTATGATAGAGCTGTCACCCCAAGCCTCACACTCCCTGCCGGTTCCCCCGGGGGGGATGCTGGCCCAGGCGTTCCACCACACCCCAACCCAGACTCCAAACAGCCTGGAACAGAACTGAGAACAACAGGTTTGAAAAACAGGAAAAATAATCCCCAGAGGAGGAATAAAATAATGCCAGAGAGGAGGGGAGGGGAGGGGGGAGAGGAGAAGCATGTTACAGAAAATACAAAGCCTTACAATTAAAAGAAAAATAACAAGAAATAAATGAAGAATGAGACATCAACAAATGTAGGGAAAGCCTACTGGGTAACACTTTAAAAGAGATGTTGAACACAAAGGATAAAGAGAATTGGCAGTAATGGGATGAATGAATGAAGACAAAAATCAATATTACTCAGTAGAAAGACGAGAAAAACACTAGAATACAAGGTCAGTATGTGTAAAATAAGAATGCTGTCTGGTGTGCATCAGGATCCTAAGAGAATTAGACGATGACCTTGCTGAGAGAGAGCAAGCAGGGGGGAGAGGGAGAGGGACAGACACACGGAGGGACAGAGGGAGAAAGCCTGCGGGCTCCGGGCATCATGAAGCTGATAGAGGGTTCTGCATGGTATTGCTGATCACTGGAGAGCTAAAGGACAATTGTGACAATGTGTCAGTTAATTAAGCCTCTGTTTTCAGAGAAGCAATAAAGATAATTTGTGATCACTGAAAATCATTAACAACATGAAAATGGATCGTAATTGCATTACAGGAAGTTGAACTGGGAGTATTAAGGAGCCCTTACTTAGAAAAGAGCATTGTGTCAGACAAATGCTACGGCTCTAAATGTTGGTATAGGAAATGCTACTTTTAGTGGCAGGGCAGCATGGTGGGTAAGGAAGCCCCATCTTCAGTGTGAGAAAGCCCAGGTGTGAATCTCAACACTGTCTCCTTACTACTTTGCACATGTCAGTTAATCTCTCTAAGCCTTCATTTTTCATCTATCTCATTGGGGTGTGTGATAGTTAACACTTAATTGACAGAAAGACCCAGCACATAGTGAGAGTCACATAAACAGTACGTATTCTGAGGTTTCAGAGCATCTATTGTGTTGAGCTAGATTCTCTAAAGGTGGGTAGAAAGACCCACCTGCTCAATGTGGCGATCTTGTCAAGTTGCTAAGAAAGAACAAGGACAGCTATGTTGGTAGTCTGGTGCTCCACTCTTGGAGAAACCATGTGTCATCTCCTTTGTCTAAGCTGTCAGGTCAGCACTAGATGGCTGCACAATGCAGGTCACCACAGGGCATCTGCCACCCTACTTGTCTGTCTCCTGGTCCCATACACGAAAGCCACCCTTCTGCAGCCCCATGGCGGCCCTCCCAGTGGGCCTGGCAAACATCTGCCCTGAAGGCCATCCCTGGAGTCTGGCCACAACAAGGCCATTCCACCCAGGCTGGGGGAGGTCGGTGGAGAGCCCAGTGCTGCAGACCCCCTGCACCAGGTGCCATGTTCAACACACCTGGTGGCCCACAAGTATTTCCCGACTGATGCCAGTGACTGAAAGTGGCTGTGTATTTACATGCCTCTTGGAATGCAGTGACCTTTGTTTCTGTCAATTCCTCAGCTCATCTGAATATCCGAAAGAACCTAGCATTCACCTGCTAAATTGGTTAAAAATGTGTATTTTGGTGCTGATGGTAATTCTCACCCAGACCAGATGTGTGTTTTAGGAGATCAGTATATCGTGTACTCTGGAAAAGTCAATGGCTGAATTACTTTCAAAATGTAAGATAGATAAGGGGATTGCAAACATTTTGGATTGCTCCAAAGTTACTAAGCAAAGTGCAAAGGTCACATGTTACAGGATACTAGGTGCTGGTCTTACTTACTTTGGAGATTACATTAATTTTTTAAAGTAGTTCAAACTCTGTCTGGCCTCAGAACTCACCCAATATAGTCTCCATACTGAAATTCCTAAGCCATACACTATCTCTGCAAGTGTTCTTGAGAAACTGGTATGAAGGTTTGTCCCCATGCAGAGAACTGCCTGGCTAGCAGGTGGGAATGGAAAGGAGATTAACTTTGACTGCAACTTTTGAATTCTGTACGTGTGCATGACCTGTCCAAAAGTAAACAAACAAGGGCAATAATGTTTTACTGTGCTTGGATTAACTGGCAAAAGGATAATACGAATTAGTGTTATAGAAGAATTATGTATTTTTAAAGAATGCAGTTTGAGTCCTATATTTACTTGTTCCTATATTTAATTAGTCCGTCACTTTTTATAAGAACTTGAAAAAAATGCATCCAGTACAGAATTCATAGTTATGCACACAAGCAATTTCCAAGATAATCAAAGATAAAATAAAAAATTTCAAGATAAAATATGCACACAAAAAAACAGCAATTAAGCCTAACGCAACAAGTGAGGGTTAATGTTTGTTCACTTGCCAATTTTCCCAGACTCCAATCAAAGACAGTAGAAGTTTTAGACTCTGTAATTCCTACATAAAGAAATTAAATGCATGCCAGGTTGTGGAGAGAACAAAAGTGTACTCAGCCTTTCTCTTCATAATGATCTCTCTCCAACAGTAAGAAATAAAAAAACAGCAAAATTTTTCTGACAGGGGAAACATTCAAAATAAAATATAAAACCACACCATCAAACACACAAAAGCTATGAACGGTCTGGGAAGCAGGGCCCTATGTTGGGTGTATACTTAAATGTGCAATGGGGTCTTGTTAAAATACAGATTCTGATTCACTAAGTCTGGGGTGGGACCCAAGACTGCATTTCTAACAAGCTCCCAAGTGAGTCTGTACTCCGGTGGGCCGACCACAGGCTGAGCGGCGAGATGTCAGGCAACCTGTGTAGTTAAAAGCAGCTACGAGCTGATAGATGAAGTTGTAGAACTAAACTGCAACTCTTCAAATCTTAACCCCTTCAGAAGCATTTGAAAATTCAGCAAAGAAACAGATTTGAATGGATTTGTATTTTCCCTTGAAAACTCAGCACTGTGACATAAAGAATAAAAATGTACCTGTAAATACACTACTTTCAAGTTTGGTGCATGATTCTAAGCAGATTTGAAGATTCAGAAGAGGATCTGGTTTCAAGAATGGTTGAGAAGAGCTAGTAATTAGCACACCACTTTATGCCCAAGGGAGCAAATTTGAAGCACTTAAATTTTTTCAACTTAATCAAAATTCATCGGATGAGCACCATGACACGTTCAGCAGCCACAAAAAACAAGGGGCTGATTGACAGGCCAGTATGGTCCCTTCCTCCCAGAGGTTAGAGGCCAAGACAGTACCAAGCCCATGTCACTGCGAGGGTCTCTCACAGGACACAGATGGCTCAAAAATGCGTGGACGATGGAAAAATGCACTTGTGGGCTGAGGAAAAGCAAAGAGACAGAACCGCTGGGATCAGGAATACATGGGGGTTTTGGTAATGACTCAAAGGGGAGTCTTGGCTTAGCAAAAGTGAAGAAAAGCAACCCGAGAAAGCAGAATAAACCCGCACATCCCTGGCCACAGAAGGCGGGCAGGGCCACGGTGGGGCAGGGGGATGCCCT
The DNA here is from genome assembly GCA_032199065.1 of Smutsia gigantea. Classification (NCBI taxonomy): domain Eukaryota; kingdom Metazoa; phylum Chordata; class Mammalia; order Pholidota; family Manidae; genus Smutsia; species Smutsia gigantea. Next base: position 55,860 of record JAVSCE010005869.1, on the reverse strand, counting down.
GTCTATGGCACACCGCCCTCAGGAAGCACTGAGACACAGCTGCACTTCTAGGGCAGGGGTCAAACAGGTGTAAGTCTGATCAAATTTACAATTGATCTAACTTAAACTGTGGAAAGTTCCTGAGAAAGGCATCACCAACTAATTCTCCAAGGGTGTGGCATCAGGCCGGGTAACCGTAGGAGCTGGAGTGGTCTCAGATGGACAGGCACAGAGGGGTCCTCTGAGGTCAACGTTCTCCCAGGGCCTCGGTTTTATCAACTGCACAGAGGTCAGCAAGCTTTTCTGAAAAGGGCCAGAAAGGGAGTTTTTGAGGCTTTGCCACCACCGTGCAAAAGCAGCCCCATGCAATATGTAAATGAGTGAATTCGAGCATTGGCCGTGTTCCAAAACTTTATTTTACAGAACAGGCAGCAGGTGGCTGGATTTGTCAGTGCCCCTGAATTGTGAAATGGGGGTGGTAACAGCTTTCCTGGTGTTAAATATTTTAGGATCAATATCAAAGGGGGAGTTGAATAATTTATAAGTGATACTGCATATCAGTTCAAATATTCATTGGCAATAACCACTGATGCACACCTAGAAACATCTGTATCTCGCTCTTCTTTACCCCCATGCCTCCTAACTTGGGTTGAAGTGTCTCCCTGAAGCCACCTCCTGTCTCCTCAGGGACCCCACCCCCTAAATCTTCTCCTCTCCAGTGCCTTTAACTTCCCTTTCTGTACTGCCACTTTCCGTGAGCAGATGCACAGCACGGGCCACCCCAAACACCAGAATTAATGACTGCCACTTCTTCGTCCTTGTCCCTCCACACCTACCACTCCAGTCACACTCAGCTCCGAGAGGCAGCCATCTGTACCGGCTGCCCCCACTTCTCAGCTTTTCCACTTAAAGTCCTGGTTAACTGGAGTTTGACCGCATTACTCTTATGTAACACTCTTGGCCAAAATTAATAGACACTTCTCAGTCATTAACTTACCTGACCATCTCTAGCGAGGGAAACTGCTGACAGCCACCCCTTCCTTCACTCTCTCCCCAGGGGGCTCCCCAGACATGCCTGCTCATACCTCCGGGGCCTCTCTGGCCTCCCAGCCTTCCTCACATGCTCCTCCTCCCTCAGATGTTTTCATTCACCAGCTTTCTGCTCTGAGCCTCCTCTCTGCACATGTATCATTTATGGAATATAGGCTTGAGAGTCATAAACTTACTGTTTTAATTAAAGCCATGGAAACGAATTATGAACTGATGAAAACCAAAACCATCCCCTTCTCTTCAGACCCGCTCATCCTGGATCCGCCGCCCCTATCAACAGAACAAGTGTCCACCCCGTTACCCAACTAGAGTTCTTCTGCCCCCTTTTCTTCCCCTTCAGCCTACACGCCCAACTGATGGGCATCACCTATGAGTTTTAGTTTTCCCATAGTTGTCACATCTCGCCAAATGAATCCATGAACACTTCTCAAATTCACTGCGACCTGAGCTCTCGGCAGTGTTGACCCAGTTGAGCTCACCCTCAGCGGGCAGCACCCCCTTCTCTGATTTTTGAGGTCGCACATTTGCGCCTCTTTGGGCACCTGCCCCCACTGCCAGCTTGGAGGCTCCTTCTCTGTGGCCCGTTGTGTGCCTCGGGGTCCTCGGTCCTGATCTGGTCCCACGGCCTTAAGTCTCATCTATCTACAGGCCTTCAGTACCAAATCTGAACCTTTAGCTGTAAATTTCTCTTGAGTTTCAGACCATTATACCCACTACCCACACACATTTCCATCTAGTTATCAAGGGCACAATAATGGATATAGTTGGTTCTTTTTTTTCATTGAAGTATAATTGGTATACAATATCATATTGGTTTCAGGTATATATAGTTCACAGTGATTTGACATTTACATACATTACAAAATGTTACCAAGGTAAGTACAGTTAATCATCTGTCACCATACAAAGTTATTACAATATTAATGACTATATTCCTGATGCTCTACCATCATCCCCATGACTAATTTATTTCATAACTGGACATCGGTGCCTCTTAATCTCCTTCCCCTATTTCTCACATCCCTCTACTCTTCTCCTTTATGACAACTACCAGTTTGCTCACTGTATTTATGAGTCTATTTCTGTTTCTTTGTTCACTCATGTTTTGTTTTTTAGACTCTAATAAAAGTGAAATCATTGATATTTGTCTCTTATTTCACTTAGCATAATACCCTCTAGGTCTACCATGTTGTCACAAATGGCAAGATTTCATTCCTTTTTATGGCTGAGTAATATTCCATTGAATATACATACCACATCTTCTTTATCCATTCCCCTATCACTGTACACTCAGGTTGCTTCCAGATCTTGGCTCCCACAGCTGTAGTTTTTGTTTGCCTGGCATTCCCCCACTGAACAGTAACGGTACTTCTCTTATGAGGAACCGATCCTAGGTGGCTCAAACCCCAGCATCCCAGCACAGGTAAGGTCAAAGCCTGGCCAACACAGCCCTGCACCTCTCTCTGTGCCCACCTTGGGAAGAGTGCCTTGCTCAACAATCAAGGAAAACACACCTTAGAGTGTGGTAGGACCTCCACACTAGGACATAAACATCAGTCATTAAGTCGTAGAGTCAATGAACATAATATTTTCCAGTTGTTTCTCCAAATACAAAATAAATAATAGAACTAGAATGCTCAACTACTTTCTTGCAAGGTCATACCCTGTTAATATCACAGTGAGCTTTAAATTTCAAATAAGAGGGAAATGAGTTTAAACATGTTTAAAGGTTAACATTTAAAATCTGACCAATCACACTAGGAAGCTACACCTGTGAATGTGGCATGCTGGAAAGAAAGCAGAGCTTTGCGGTCAGTTGAACCCATGTCCAAATCAAAGCAGTTACCCCTTAATGGTTGAGTGACAAGGATAAGTCATTTTGCCTCCATTTCCTCATCTTTAAAATATAGATTTTGTTGGATCTTTAAATATTCAGATCATGTAACTTATAAAAAGTGCCAAGTACAAATTAAATTTTCCAGAAGTATAAGATAAAGTAACCTCAAAATTTTAAAGAAAGCATTTTCCTATTTCTGCTAAAAAAAATAATTTTAAAAAAGTTCTAAAATCACGTGATTATGGAAAAGAGTTGGGAAAGAAGAAAAACTGTGACATGCATTCACTCACTTAACAATTTGTGCAAAATATACTGATTAATAATCAAATAAATTTTAGGGCAGTAATATTGGTAGAACAGAATGGCTTCATGTTTCTTTGGAAAACAATGATTGGTATAAATCATTTATCTGGAATGATATGAAGGTTTTCCTCTGTAACACATCTGGAACTCTTTTATGAACAGATGTTTTATATAACAAACTTCAGACAGTGAGGTGATGCAAAAAAACCAAAGCTCTCTATAACGTGGCACACCATCATGCAGAGGAGCTTGCACCCATTATGACAGCTTTCCTGAACTATACATGTGGGACTTCAAGAATCTTTATGTACCATCCAAATTGCTAGGCTTTTGCAATCCTTTGCTTAGTAGGTTCACATCCTGTTATTCAGTTAAACTCTTTACCTTGAATTATTGAACAAAAATATTCCAACTGTCTGCTTGAAGCCCTCCACTGAGTGCAATGGAACACTGAAATATGAATAAAACATGCTGCTCTCTTTCTGGTAATGAAGATTTAAAAAGAATAACTAACAGAAAGTAGTAAATTTAGGATAAATACACCACTGCCACTGTGGGAATTCAGAAGAGGGAATGCCATTTGGAGTCAGAGCTGGGACATAGGGATGTCTTCTCAGAAGAGGGATTATTTGAGTAAAGCGCTGAAGGTCAGGCAGGATTGATGGAGCAGAAAGGGCTGGGGAACATGTCAAGCAGAATGAGAGCCGCTTGTGCCTCACACACTCCAGGGACACCGTTCACTTCATAGTCATCTTGAATTTTAACACTATTATGAAAATTTTCCGACAGATGGCAATAAAGTAGCTCAAGAAAGGAGTCCTTTTTTCTAATTTGTACAACGTCATCATATAACAAGCAGAAAATGGCTGCCTCCCAAGGGCTCCAAGAAAATTTGACTGTCTCAAACCCTGTGAATATATGAAGGGGGAAAAATATCTCCCTTGAAAACTTGCCATCAAAGTCTGGCCCTCACATGTGACTGCTAGTCCAAATTCACAGTACCTGGGTGGCCTGGAACACTGCAAGCCAAAAATTAGTTCTAAGGTAGTCCCAGATTGGTAGTATTCTCAGGAAATCTGGCAGCAGCAAGCACAGCTCCTCTAGAGGAATCTACCTTCCATCTAGACCTCCAAGCCCCACAGGTAAATACCCAAACAATTAAATTCAATCCTTAAGTCACAAATACACGGCAGCAAGAATCAGCAGAAACCAGATCAGCAAAGACTTCGGATATTAGAACTATCAAACATAAAATATAAAACAATTATGTTTAAAGACATGAAAGTAACAATTGATAGAGTACAAAACAAGAAACTATTAAAATAAGCAAATGTTTTAACTAACTAAATAGAACTTTGAGAAATAAAAGCATGTAAGATACACAATGTTTAAAACACAAAGGACAGACCAGACAGAAATGAAGAGACAATATGTGAACTTGATAAAGCTGAAGACATTATCAAGAATAAAGCAGAGAAAGAGATAGAAAATTTAATAAGAGGTTAAAAGACATGAGGATGTTGAAGATGTCTGACAGATCCAAATGGATTTCCGTGAGAAAGGAAAAGAGAATGGATCAGAAGCAGCATATGAAGAGGTGATGGCTGGGTAATGTCTAGAAGTGATGAGACACCAATCCACAAATGCAGAAGATCCAAATGCAGAGCAGACTCATGAGAAGAGGCACTCAGAGAGGCACTACAGAGCACCAAGGACAAAGAGACCTGGGGATAGAAGGTGCCTGTGGCCAGGATTCTAACCGGGCCCTGGTCGGCTTGCTCATTACACACATGAGGGCAATACGTTGTTATTGACTCTAAAAGAGCCCCACCCAGTGCTCTGGGCTGCACGGCTGCAGGAAAGCAGAGACTGGAGTGGTGGCAGTGCCAAGGACAGACACTGAGACAGCTGCAGGGGTAGAGAAGCCCAGAGCCAAGGACCAGCTTGCTGCATGCAGACTGGCTCCGAGTGGACAGGAATCTAGTGCTTGACTAAATGGAATAAAGTTGGGTATAAACCCTTTCACCCCAAGAACGTTCCATTGTCATTTTTCAGTTTCATTGAATCCATAGTGAACTTGTCCGGGTCTGAAACCCATTGGCAAGACAAGACCTTAAAAGCAGCCAGAAAGAAAAGACAGATTACCTTCAAAGGAACAATCATTAGCTGATTTCTCAAAGGCTGCAAGTCAAAAACCTGTGGAATAATACTTTCAGTGTAATGACAGAAAATTAACGTCAATCTAGCATTAATACGGATTGAGGAAATATCCTAAGAACTAGGGCAAAATAAATATATCATAGAAAGAGAATCCAAACAGAGGGAACAGAAAGTTCAAAGTACAAAGGTCTAGAGATGGACACATGGTTGGGATGTTTGGGAAAGGCCAGTATTATGGGACAGAGTCAAGGCAGGAGATGAGGGGTGCCATCAGAGCAGATTATATGGGCCTTTAAGGGTGATTTTAAGGGACGGAGCTTCTCCACTGGGAAAGTCAGTGGAGGTCCCAATAAGATACATTGGCTGAGTCCCACACTGTTAAGTGCCCAGACATCAGTTAGATGGCCTGATGCACAGAAGTCTCGGGCATTAACTTTGTGGTCTAACTACCTCATCTTTAAAGCTCCTCTCAGCCTTGAAATCTTATTCAGACAGAACAATGATAGAAGAACTATGGTTAATTATTATTCAAACCAACCACTATTTATTAAGATACACTTCAAGACAGTAACTTCCAAGAGAAGCCAAGGAAAGGGATTCCAAAATCCAAGCAAGACCTATGCACCACCAGATTTTCATCAGCTATGGCATTTAGCAAACTTCAACTCCTTTAAGGGAATTTTGAGGCTAAAAAATAATACAGGGGGTGAAAGACCTGAACAGAAATTTCTCCAAAGAAGAAATACAGATGGCCAACAGGTGTGTGAAAAGATGCTCTGCAATGCTAATCATCAGGGAAATGCAAATCAAAACCACTAGATATCACCTCACCCCAGTTAGAATGGCCATTATCTAAATGACAAGAAATAACAAGTATTGGTGAGGATGTGAAGAACTGAGAACCCGCCTATACTGTTGGTGGGAATGTAAATTGGTGCAGCCACTGTGGAAAACAGTATGGAGGGTCCTCAAAAAACTAAAAGTAGAAATATCATTTGACCCAGTAATTCCACTTCTAGAAATTTACCCAAAGAAAACAAAATCCCGGATTTGAAAAGATATATGCATCCCTGTTTATTGCCACATTATTTACAACAGCCAAGTTATGGAAGCAACCTAAGTGTCCATCAATTGATGGATGGATAAAGAAATGTGGTACATATACACAATAGAATATTATTCAGCCAAAAAAAAGAAAGAAAGAAACCCTGCCATTTGCAACAACATGGATGGATCTAGAGGGTATTATGCTCAGTGAAATAAGTCAGGTGGAAAAAGACAAATACCGTATGATTTCACTTTTTTGTGGAATATAAAAACAAAGCAGAACAGAATGAACAAAACAGCAGTAGATTCCGAAATGACTAGTGGTTACCGTGGGTGAGGGGGATAAAGGGGCATAAAATCTCAATCATAATTAAGTTGGTCACGGGGACAGTAGTGCAGCATGGAGAATACAGCCAATGATTCTGTAACATTTTCCTAACCTGACAGATAGTAACCACCCTGGGGGGGTGAGGATTTAATAATATGGGTGACTGTTGAACCACTGTGTTGTATATTTGAAACCAATGTAAGATTGTATATTAACAATAATTCAATTTTTAAAAAAAACAGTATAGCCAACCATGTACTAGCTATGTAACCCTGGCCAAGCTTAACATTATAAACCTCAGATTCCCCACCTGTAACAATATATAACAGGAATATTAAGAATATTAAAAAGATGAGCCATAAAAAAACATAATACATAGTGTTCACTTGCTAATCTCTCAGACACTATTGGCCCATTGAGTAGGATCTAGAGTGTCATATTCAGAAGCCAGTTACATTTGCTGAAGTTGTGAATAACTAGCTTCATAAATGGTTTTTCTATTGTAACTGAATCATTTATTCAATTTCCACTGAAAAGGCAAAGTTTTTCTTTCCAACTCTCATGTCTTTGTCATATACATTTTCTACAGGATGGCTTTGGCATTTTAATGTCCAGTGTACCCAAGGGGAATATATATATTCTGGGCAAATATACCAAGAATCTCCTAGAAGAAGAGCAAGCAATGGTACTTCTTTGCCCATCACCTGAAATTCATCTAAAAAGCCCAGTCCTACATTGCCTGTGTCCCCCATTATATCCCATCTGTAACTCTCAGCTCTAAATGACTCTTCCTGTACCTCAGCTATGTCATAATCCTTTAGTGGGGCAATTCCCCCTGTCCTAGACATTCTCCATACTCTCTTTGCATCAACCCAAAACATTAATTCTCATCACCCATTCACACACTTCCACAAAGCCTTCTGCTAGTAATTGTGTGGAACAAACCTGAATGTTCCTCAGGAGTAAACAAGCAGTCATACGACTCCCCCAGAATTTGTATCTCTGTATTGGCTCTAAAAATATTTGAATTGAATCTCCCAGACCTTATAAATTACCATGAAAGTATTTTTCATCAAAACTGGGTATCAGAAAAAAAAACAGGTATCAGCTTAAATTCTCATTTTCTTTATTTGCATAAGAGCACAGAATGCATGTCCTGTTAACCTCTGCCTAGATTGTTGGCTAAAAATCGGCAGCTCATCCAGTTTTGCTTACTGTGTTGCCTAGAACGTAGCCATCAAAGTACACACCCATCCAGCCAGGCCTCACAAAGGGGCTTCCTGCCAACCCAAAAGTGCCGACCTTTTTTCTTGCCTGAAGAGATGGCAGCAAATTATGGCAAAAATAACAGTGACTCACATTTATTGAATGCTTACCATATGCTAGACTCTGCGCTCAGTGCTTTCTAAACAGAAATCATTTAATACTCTTAACAATACAAGGTAGGTACTACTGTGGTCCCTGGTTTACAGAGGGGGAACTGAGGCACGGAGAAGTTAAGCAATTTAGCAGTCTCACAGCGAGGATGTGGCTGGGTCTTGATTTTAAGCTTGATTCCTCTTCTGCGGGGCTCACCATTAAGGGTACATAGCAGGCTTCACACTGTTAAGCACAGTTTCCCACACACACCTCTAAAGGGTGTACTGTACCATCCCACACATTCTTCCATGGGATGAGAGAGAATAAGAACGTCTGCCCACCACCCCACCCCAACACACAGCACACACAAAAGATGAGAGTGTGCGGCCCGGGGGCCAGACAGGCCCGAGCTCCAGTTCCAGCTTCTAACTATGTGACCATCACTTCATCTCCCCAAGCCTCAATTTCCTCCTGTGTAAATGGGGACAATTACACCTTCTGTCGTTGCCGGGGGTGGAAGCAGCAGGACCCAACCCATCACTATCCCATACGCGACGGTGCCGCATCCTCCAGAAATGTGGGACATCAACTGTGCCTCTGCCCAGAACCTCCTGGTCCCACACATCTAAAAAGTGTGGGATTCTGAGTTCATCAGGGTGCCATTGCACAGGATGCACTAGAGAGCAAAGCAAGGCCACCCTCCTCCTCCTGAACAGCTCCACCAGCTGGCAGGAGTGGGCTCAGAGCCCACCTCCCTGCAGCACCCCACGTCAGGGCCATGGCATCGGACATGAGAATTACCAGCACCTGGAGCCCCGACGTCTCCTCCACCCAGAGCACCACACTCCCTCCTACACGCAAAGCTCAAGGCCCTCAAATAGGGATTGCATCCCCCAAGCCTCCTCAACTGACCTCATTCTACGGAGGAGGGCTTTTCAGTCCTCCCACCCCCAAGCAGGGAGTGCTCGAAGCCTCCTCCCACCAGCCCCACGAGGGCTCCGCTCAGAGCACGTGAGGATGAGTCAACAACGGGGAAGCCCCTCGCGCTTGCCCACCCCGGCCCCTCGGGGGAATGCTGCAGAGTCCTCCCACACTCACCAGGCAGCATGGAGCAAAGGTAAAAAAATCAAAATGAAAAACGGTCTAGAATCTAAGGAAGCACCAGACCAACAGTGTCTGTGTGAGCATCTGAGCATAGTACTGTTTTTGCTAAGCAGATTTTTTTTTAATATCACAGACAACAGGGAGCCTGGGTTGGAGGAGACATAAGGATCTTCAGCCTTGATCTATTTCATGATCTGTGTTACATTCCTTACAAAAACCATGGGACAGGCACCTAGAACTTCCTGCTACTGTGGGAGGCTGGCCCTCTTCATGAACCCTACAGGGCGTATAGCTCAGCTTTTAATGGAACTCCTTATGGTTCTACCCCTGACACATAAGGTGTGAGTATGTCCTGCCTTTCCAACTCCTCAGTCATAAAGTTCCTATGTGAATGTCTTCCCTTATTACACTTGAACTTATTTTGACCAAAAAGTGCCCTTTCTTCCTAACATTTCAAGATTTGGTGAACTAGTCCATATTCTACATCAATCATTCCCCTTCCTGATTTTCACTGTTTGGGGATTAAGAGGCTGGATATTTTCAGAGACTCCCTACTTAGCAGCAACTCCATCCCACACATCATTTAAAGTCCCTCTTTGCATTTTCACCAGCTCCTGCTCTTTATTGAAATTCAGTAATTAAACCTGCTACATAAATTTATGCTACCAACACTCCTACTAATTTAAAAAGTCAAAGCTAAATGTTACAGTGATGTTTTGGTTTAAAACGTTTGCCTGATCCAATAATTGTATGCAATCAAAATAATTAATAAGTGTGTATTACTAATAAACAGTATTTCCTCTTCCTGGGAAAGCCTCCTATTATTCTATCATTTCCTTTTTCCTGATGGGAAATCTTTGAGTCCTGAGGAAAAACACAAGCATTGAAAACTCATCTGCTAGGTGGACCTGAGTTACGTACAGTGAACATATCAGAAAGAGGTGGCATTTGCTCTGTTTCATTCCCTGGTGACAGTGACCCACACGGTGATACTCATCCTGGGCTCCGTCATGCCCAGAGGGACAGGGACACAGTAAGGCCACCTGCAGTGCCAGTAGCAGGGCTGCCACCTTCCCACCCTATTCAGAAGGCCACTTGGAGCCTTCAGCGCCTCCCAGGGAGAAAACAGCTCTGCCTCCAGCTCTCCGCTCCCGACTGCTAAAGGCGGTACCTTGGCATTACCTGCCCACAGTGCTAAGTGCATCCGTGCTGACAGAAGGAGAGGACAGAGGCCAGCTGACACTGCACGTCTGGGAGAGGACACTGAGGACAGAGCTTCTCTGTCCCTCTATCTATCATATTTCTTGGTAATCAGGACCACTCTGCCTCCATGATGCACGAATCCCCGAAACTGTTAGGAAAACAGTTCCCTGGAACAACGTCGACACAGTTAAAGAGAACCACTGCTGGAGAGGGAGGATTTTCCCATCTTCCACAACTTATGGTCAGGTCTGCACATACTGTATGTTTTTAACCTCCCATAATGTTTTAAGTCTAAAATACTATGAAAACTCTGTTTTCTTTGGGGAATTATTTTTCTTTTAAACCTCTTCGTCAACTCCAGAAAATCTAAAAGCACATGTACTAAATATCACTCACTACAATTAAATATACCCAGGGCAAATATCAAATTTAAAACAAGCAATGACCTCACTCCACAATTTGCTTCTCCCCCTGGGATGGGGGTTCCTACAAAGGCCTCCCTTCCAAGGGGTAATTTTCATGCTTCATGAGTTTGGAATAGACAATCCTGGAGGCTGCAGAGACGGCCTTGTTGACATGCCAGGCATGCATGGCCAGGGATGGCAGCATTTCCTTCAGCTCTGACAACTCAAACCTTAGACAAAGTTATAAAGAATGATTACCTAACAGGGATGGGGGCAGGGGGGTAGGGGAAAGTGCATATATGATCTTAAGGAGACAAACTTATTACCTGAAACAACTTGGGGGAAATGTAGTACTATGTTTCTGTGCTTCTGTATTTCTACATTCAAGACTATGTTGTGCAAAATTGCAACTCAACTAGAAGGAATCTTAGGTATGAGATCAGGTAAGAGCCAAGGAGATGACCCAGCCCCCCAACCCCCTTGCTCCCCAGCACTACAATCCTGCATGCTTGACGTTACCTTGAAATTGTCTTCAGGTCTGGGTTTAAACAGACATTGGCAATTTTAAAACAATAGACAAATGTCACTTCCTATACAAGACTAAGAGTGACACTCTCCTGATAGCAAAGGTTTTCCAGTTACCAACAGAGGGTCTCCCAGCTGGAGAGAGCGTGTCCGTGACCAGGACATGATTCCACGTCTTTGGAGGCACCCAGGCAATGGCTCAGGGCTACACCCTTAGAAATAGAGCAGGTTACTTCCCATTACCTCTTGGTGTTGATATATTCTCGCCAAATGATCCTCAGACCCACATTTTATGCTAAAAACATTTTCGAAAGCTGTAAATCTAGGAGTGGAAATGAAGATATTGCTGTTTTTACAAGGTTGCTGAATAAAGAAATGGCATTTTTTTACTCAGCTTCAAATTATCCTGATCCATAAAGTTGGAGACTTATAAAAGACTGATTTGTTTGTAAAAGTATTCACTACTGAACTGTGTTAAATACCATGATTCCTTCAGACTTTTAACATAGTGTTTAAAAATAGTTACCACACATCTATTTAGAACCAGCTTGCCTCCTAAGAATACACAGCAGCCAGAACTCAGAAGGAAGGATAAAGAAAAGACAACTGCCTCAAAGGAACCTGGACCCTGAGTGGGCCTGTGATGGAATAAATGCTCTTATGTACAGCCATGTTGAAATCTCCCAGGACAGTGATGACTCACCTCCCCTCCTCCTGACATCAACCCAGGGATGCCAGGGACCTCACCACCATCACTGCTGTCTTGAAACCCCTGGGGTTGAACCACAGTCCACCTGATGCAGAACTGGGTTCTGCCATCGGAACCTATGTAGATTTATAGCCGAGGATGGCATGGTCCTCTCATGTTAACTACCCAAATGACATGAATTTTCCCCCACATGTTAACACATTATGCTAAGATGCGGGAGTAGTTAGATTTGGAATAAAATCATGCCCTTGATAAAATGCAAGCTCTATTCATTTATACTTAACTTTTCAACTTCCAGTAGGTCCCCTCCAGAGTGGCCTCCCAGGATGAGGTCAGGGGCCCCCATGCATTTAACACATTCTTGGTGATTTTCCCATCTTCTTATCTTCACTTCACACGTTACCAGTCAAAGCTTTCTGATCTTCTCACATTTTCTACATTTTCTTCCATAGGGAAGTCTAAATTTAGGTTATTTTTCATTCTTTTTGGAGTCATTTCTGATTGGTTGTCTAGCTTAAGTCTGGAAAACCTTTAAGATGCTTCCATTTATTTCTGTGAAATGTTAAGTAACAGGAGGTGTCCTATTCCCTCCTGATAAAGCTCATGAACTTAGACCAACACACTGGAAGAAGAGAAACATGGTATCTCACCGCTGTCCCCTTGGCACCATAGCCCAAGTCACTGGCCTTCTGCAGCAGACCCTAAAATGTCGATGCTGTGGGGGAACTAAAACATCCCATTCAGGAGAAAGGAAAAAGATGGTGGCATAAGTAAGGTGGCAGAAATCTCCTCCAAAACCATATATATTTTGGAAATACAGCAAATACAACTATTCCTAAAAGAGTGACCAGAAGTTATAGTACACCAGCCAGTCTACATCTGCGAGAACCCAGTATCTCATGGAAAAGGGTAGGATACAAAGCTGTGACCCAGCAGGACCCGAGCGCTCCCCCAACCCCAGCTCACTGGCGGGAGGAAAAGAATCAGAGCAGGGAGGGAGTGGAAGCACAGGACTGCTAAATAACCAGCCCTGGTAATCTGCCCAGGGAGCACAGTGGAAAAGCAATCCAAGACTAAGACTGAGAACAGGTTCCCACAGCCAGCTGCAAAATAGTCCTGGTACACTCAGCCCAGCAGGCTAGGAACTTTAAGGAACTTCAGGTGCCCTAACCCCTTGGTTGGCAATGCAGCTCCAAGGCCCCTCATGGCAATAAGCAGCCTGCCGTTCCTTCCCCCATGCCAGCACTGCAAAGAAACTGGCTGACCCACCATTGCTGCAGAACAGCCAGGGAGCAGCCCTACCTAGAGCAACCATACAGCTTAACACAGAGGCTTCTCCCTGTGCGCGGCTAAGTGGCCCACACCCAGAGGCTGCTCTCTGCATGCAGTTGACTGGCACAGACAGCGGAGAAAGGCACGGAGACTGGGAGGCAGGAAGGGGCCTTCCTCTCACGACAGAACACATGCCACTCGCCTGCAAACCTCGCCAGCACCCTAGGCCAACCTGAGGGCTACCACACCCACAGCAGCTTGGGGGATTAACCCAGAGGCTGCTCTCTGCACGCGATTTACTGGCACAGGCACAGGAAATGGACACGGACACCGAGACACACGAAGGGGCCTTGTCCTTGCAGCAGACACACATGCTGCTGGCATGCGATCCCTGCCAGTGCCCTAGACAATCCCGAGGGCTGCCCCGCCCACAGCAGCCTAGGGGATTCACCTAGAGGCCGCTCACTATGCGCCGTTAACTGGCACAGACAGCAGAGATAGGCACTGCAACTGGGAAGGAGGAAGGGACTTTACTCTCCAAGCTGACACACACGCCACTCGCCAGCAACCACTCCCATCACGATGAAAAGGCAGAGGAACTGTGTTCAAACCAAAATCCTTCAAACACCAAAGAGAGGGCTTGGTCAGTCTGAAATCACCAATCTTCCAGAAACAGAATTCAAAATAAATGTCATAAGCATGCTTATGGAGCTACAGAGAAAAGGATGAATTCAGGAGGAAAATAACAGAAATGAAACAAAAAATGGAAGGGTTTAAGAGCAGACTGGAGGAGGTGGAAGAGACTGTTAATGGAACAGAAATCAGAGAACAGGAATACAGAGAAGCTGAGGCAGAGAGAGAAATAAGGATCTCTAGGGATGAAAGAATACTAAGAGAACTCTGTGACCAATCAAAATGAAACAATATGTGCATTATAGGGGTAACAGAAGAAGAAGAGAAAAAAAAAGAGATAGAAAGTGTCTTTGAAGAAATAATTGCTGAAAAATTCCCCAGTCTGGGGAAGAAAATAGTCTCTCAGGCCATGGAAGCACACAGATCTCCCAACACAAGGGACCAAAGGAGGACAACACCAAGACATATAATAATTCAAATGGCAAAGATCAAAGACAAGGACAGAGTACTAAAAGCAGCCAGAGAGAGAAAAAAGATCACCTACAAGATCACCTACAAAGGAAAACCCATCAGGCTATCATCAGACTTCTCAGCAGAAACCTTACAGGCCAGAAGGGAGTGGCATGATATATTCAATGCAATGAAACAGAAGGGCCTCGAAACAAGAATACTCTACCCAGCAAGATTATCATTCATATTTGAAGAAGGGATTAAACAATTCCCAGATAAGCAGAAGTTGAGGGAATTTACCTCCCACTAAACATCTCTGCAGTGTACTTTAAAGGGACTGCTCTACGTGGAAGTATGCCTAAGGCTAAATAGCTGTCACCAGAGAAAACAAGACCACAGCAAAGGAAGTAGACCAGATAAATATTAACTAAATGCAAAATAAAATCAGCTATCCACAAAGTCAGTCAAGGCAAACACAAAGATTACAGAATAAAACACCTAACATATAAACAGTGGAGGATGAAGAATAAGGAGGGAGAGAAATAAAGAATCATCAGACTGTGTTTATAATAGTATAATAAGTGAGTTAAGTTAGACAGTGAAATAGTAAAGAAGCTGCCCTTGAACCTTTGGTAACCATGAATCTAAAGCCAGCAATGGCAATCAGTACATATCTATCGATAATCATCCTAAATGTAAATGGACTGAATGCACCAATCAAAAGACACAGAGTTACAGAATGGATAAAAAAGCAAGACCCATCTATATGCTGCTTACAATATACACGCTTCAAACCCAAAGATATATACAGACTAAAAGTGAAGGGATGGAAAAAGATATATCATGCAAACAATAGGGAGAAAAAAGCAGGTGTTGCAGTACTTGTATCAGAAAAAATAGACATCAAAACAAAGAAAGTAACAAGAGACAAAGAAGGACATTACATAATGATAAAGGGATAAGTCCAACAAGAGGATATAACCATTTTAAATACCTATGCACCCAACACAGGAGCACCTACATATGTGAAACAAATACTAACAAAATTAAAGGGGGAATTAAATGCAATGCATTCATTTTACAAGATTTCAACACACTACTCACTACAAAGGACAGATCAACCAGACAGAAAATAAGTAAGGACACAGAGGCACTGAACAACACACTAGAACAGATGGACCTAACAGACATCTACAGAACTCTGCACCCAAAAGCAGCAGGATACACATTCTTCTCAACTGCACATGGAACATTTTCCAGAATAGACCACACACTAGGCCACAAAAAGAACCTCAGTAAATTCAAAAATATTGAAATTGTACCAACCAACTTCTCAGATCACAAAGGTATAAAACTAGAAATAAATTGTACAAAGAAAACAAAAAGGCTCAAAAACACATGCAGGCTTAACAACATGCTCCTAAATAATCAATGGATCAATGACCAAATTAAAACAGAGATCAATCAATATATGGAGACAAATGAAAACAACAGCACAATGCGCCAACTTCCATGGGACACACTGAAGACAGTTCTAAGAGGAAAGTGTATAGCAATCCAGGCCTATTTAAAGAAGGAAGAGCAATCCCAAATGAATGGTCTAAAGTCACAATTATTTAAACTGAAAAAAGAAGAACAAATGAGGCTCAAAATCAGTAGAAGGAGGGACATAATAAAGATCAGAGAAGAAATAAATAAAATTGAGAAGAATGAAACAACAGAAAAAAATCAATGAAACCAAGAGCTGGTTCTTTGAGAAAATAAACAAAATACATAAACCCCTAGCTAGACTCATCAAGAAAAAAATTAAATCTACACATATAAACAGACTCAGAAATGAGAAAGGAAAAATCATGATTGACACCACAGAAATACAAAGAATTATTAGAGAATACTATGAAAAGCTATATGCTAACAACCTGAATAGCCTAGAAGAAATGGAGAACTTTATACAAAATACAACCTTCCAAGACTGACCAAGGAAGAAACAGAAAATCTAAACAGACCAATTACCAGCAATGAAAATGAATCAGTAATCAAAAAACTACTCAAGAACAAAACCCCTGGGCCAAATAGACTCACAGCTGAATTTTATCAGACATTTAGAGAAGACATAATACCCATTCTCCCTAAAGTTTTCCAAAAAAAGAAGAGGAGGGAATACTTCCAAACTCATTCTATGAAGCCAGAATCACTCTAATACCAAAACCAGGCAAAGACCCCACCAAAAAAGAAAGTTACAGACCAATATCCCTGATGAACACAGATGCAAAAAAGCTCAACAAAATATTACCAAACCAAATGCAAAAATACATCAAAAGAATCATCATACACCATGATCAAGTGGGATTCATCCCAGGGATGCAAGGATGGTACAACATTCGAAAATCCATCAACATCATCCACCACATCAACAAAAAGAAGAACAAAAACCACATGATCATCTCCATACATGCTGAGAAAGCATTTGACAAAATTCAACATCCATTCATGATAAAAACTCTCAACAGAATGGGTATAGAGGGCAAGTACCTCAACATAATAAAGGCCATATATGACAAACCCACAGCCAACATCATACTTAACAGTGAGAAGCTGAAAGTTTTTCCTCTAAGATCAGGAACAAGACAAGGATGCCCATTTTCCCTGCTTTTATTCAACATAGTACCGGACGTCCTAGCCACAGCAATCAGACAACACAAAGAAATAAAAGGCATCCAGATTGGTAAGGAAGAAGTCAAACTGTCCATGTTTGCAGATGAGATGATATTGTACATAAAAATCCCTAAAGAATCCACTCAAAAACTACTAGAACTTATGTCTGAATTCAGCAAATTTGCAGGATACAAAATTAATACACAGAAATCTGTTGCATTCCTATACACTAGTGATGAACTAGCAGAAAGAGAAATCAGGAAAACAATTCCATCACAATTGCATCAAAAGGAATAAAATACCTAGGAATAAACCTAACCAAGGAAGTGAAAGACCTATACCCTGAAAACTACAAGACACTCTTAAGAGAAATTAAAGAGGACACTAATAAATGAAAATTCATCCCATGCTCTTGGGTAGGAGGAATCAATATTGTCAAAATGGCCACTCTGCCTCAAGCAATCTACAAATTCAATGCAATCCCTATCAAAACACTGACAGCATTCTTCAATGAACTGGAACAAATAGTTCTAAAATTCATATGGAACCACAAAAGACCCCAAATAGCCAAAGCAATCCTAAGAAGGAAAAATAAAGCTGGGGGGATCTCGCCTCCCAAATTCAAGCTCTACTACAAGCCACAGTAATCAAGACAATTTGGTATTGGCACAAGAACAGATCCACAGAACTCTGGAACAGAATAGAGAGTCCAGATATTAACCCAAACATACATGGTCAATTAATATATGATAAAGGAGCCATGGATATACAATGGGGAAATGACAGCCTCTTCAACAACTGGTGTTGGCAAAACTGGACAGCTACATGTAAGAGAATTAAACTGGACTACTGTCTAACCCCACACACAAAAGTAAACTCAAAATGGTTCAAAGGCCTGAATATAAGTCATGAAACCATAAAACTCTTAGAAGAAAACATATGCAAAAATCTCTTGAATATAACCCTGAGCAACTTATTCATGAACATATCTTCATGGGCAAGGGAAACAAAAGCAAAAATGAACAAGTGGGACTATATGAAAGCTTTGGTGCAGCAAAGGACACCATCAGTAAAACAAAAAGGCATCCTACAGTATGGGAGAATATATTCATAAATGACATATCCGATAGGGGCTGACATCAAAAACGTACAAAAAGCTCACGCACCTCAACAAACAAAAAGCAAATAATCCAATTAAAAAATGGGCAGAGGAGATGAACAGACAATTCTCCAAAGAAGAAATTCAGATCACCAGCAGGCACATGAAAAGATGCTCCACATCACATCACTAATCATCAGAAAAATGCAAATTAAAACCACACTGAGATATCACCTCACATCAGTAAGGATGGCCAACATCCAAAAGACAAACAACAACAAATGTTGGCGAGGATGTGGAGAAAGGGGAACCCTCCTACACTGCTGGTGGGAATGTAAATTAGTTCAACCGTTGTGGAAAGCAGTATGGAGATTCCTCAAAAAACTACAAATAGAAATACCATTTGACCCAGGAATTCCACTCCTAGGAATTTACCCTAAGAATGCAGGAGCGCAGTTTGAAAAAGACATATGCACACCTATGTTTATCACAGCACTATTTACAATAGCCAAGAAATGGAAGCAACCTAAGTGTCCATCGGTAGATGAATGGATAAAGAAGAGGTGGTACATATACACAATGGAATATTATTCAGCCATAAGAAGAAAACAAATCCTACCCTTTGCAGCAACATGGATGAAGGAAGAGTGTATTATGCTCAGTGAAATAAGCCAGGCAGAGGAAGACAAGTATCAAATGATTTCACTCATCTGTGGAGCATAAGAACAAAGCAAAAACTGAAGGAACAAAACAGCAGCAGACTCACAGAACCCAAGAATGGACTAACAGTTGCCAAAGGGAAAAGGACTGGAAGGTGGAGGGGGGGAGGGAGGGATAAGGGGAATAAGGGTCATTACAATTAGCGCACATAATGTAGAGGGGGACATGGGGAAGGCAGTATAGCACAGAGAAGACAAGTAGTGACTCTATAGCATCTTACTACGCTGATGGCCAGTGACTGTAATGGGGTATATGGTGGGGGCTTGATAATGGGGAGAATCTAGTAACCACAATGTTGCTCATGTAATTGCATATTAATGATACCAAAATAAAAAATAATAAATAAATAAACATCCTGTTCACAGTCGTCCTTTTCCAACCATGGGAATGGAGGCCCAGAAATCCTCCAGCACTTGCCCCAGGCCCGGGAAGAAAACCCCATCTTTTTTACTTTTCCCTATCCTTTTAGTTTCTTCACCCACGTCACTTATTAATACCTTCTCCTTAAAAGAGTGAATTTCTATTCTACACTTGCACTTAAAGCATGAAGTGAGTTGAGCATTACTTCACACAAGAGAAACAGGTGGGGACTGCTACACTCCCTTTAAATAAAACATGACCGGGTATGGACAGATCAGACCCTAAATCCAACATGGCCACAAAATGACAGGCAGGAAAACGTATTTGCAGCTAAAAACCCAGTGTCTCTCCCTCAAATGAGGAGTGCTTTCAAAAAGCTGAGTGGATCATTTGCTGATTTATGAGAGGGAATGAGATGAGAATCATAGGCCATAAATCACTCTAAGTTACACCACAGAGAATGGGATGTAGGATTAGAGTATCCACAGGTTTCACTGTAAGAGTATCAAATGTTCCTAAGCATTCAAAAATTTGAGAAAAGCAAATGAAAAAAGTATTAAACTCCATGAATGTTCACGGAGTTTCCTTCAATTAAATATTTTAAAAGGAAATGTATTAAAGTACAGATTATTACACCTCTGAAAATGAGCACTGTAACGCTGAATGGAAGGAACTACAAAAATTCAAATGTTTGAAGATGCTGGAAGTGCATTAAAAAAATAAAAACCTGAGCCGCATATTTTGTATCCTGAAACTTTTTCAAGGTGAAAGGAAAAAGTCTCCAAAATATAAAACACAGCAATCTATACAGTGAAAAAATAGTTTTAACAAGTATTTTTTCTGGTTTTTATTCAAAAATGAAAAAAAGGAAAGGTGAAAATCATGCATAATGTCACCATTTCTTTTAAGAGTACATAACGTGAGAAGTGACTGTCCCTTCCTCCATTCCCCAGTCCCAGCATCGTCCCCGCAGTGACCTCAGGGGAGCAGTTTGAGGACAGGTGCACGTGTGCATCAACAGACATGCACACACACACACTTTCACAGGAACAGGCGAACATTCCACAGAGAGGTCTTCTATCTGCTTTCTTTTTGAATACATTGTAGAATGTAAAAACTAAAAAAAAGTAAAAGTTGAATCTTTTTTAAGTAATAAAAAAACAATTCTTAAGTCATTCAACAATTACTTGAGGAGTAACTGAGACCCAGAGAGTCTGAGCTGTATACTTCTAAACTGAAAACCTATTTTAAATGAGAAAATTATATGAATCCTATAGGGTTAGGAATACACACTTGCTAAACCTTTTGAAATATTATGAAAAATAATGTATGGATTTCCAGTGGTCATGGTTTGCCCTCCTCCCCAAAATGCCTAAAAAAAAATAGCCAGTTGGAGATGACTATTGACTCTGAGACAAATTGTATACAAAGCAACAGACAGAAAAAAATTTAGATCAGGCCACTTACTGCGCATATGCAGGACCACTCATACTGATGGCGTTCAAAAAGCATCACAAGGTTTCTGATATAGCAGGTTTCTTAGAGTCCACACACATGGATTCTATTCATTATTTTAATAATTTGCTATATGGCTCCATGAGGAAATAATTTCACCATTTAAACTTTACTCCCATTTCCCCCGTAGTAGTTTGAGTACAGCTACAAATCCAAGCTGTAGTGCAATCCAGGGGTCACACAACCACGGGATGAGGAGAACCTACGTTTCTGGAAACAAACACCTTTCTCTTTGGTTTTATGTACCCTCACTTAGTAAATTTCATTATGAGATGACAATCACCATTAAAAGTACCATAGATATCAAAAGCATATGGTTACTCTTCTATTTATCAAACCAAATAAAAACGTAAACTTTCTTATTCAGAACCCATTTGTAACACCCAAAGCTCCCTTGGGAGGCTGTAAAAAAAGCTGCGTGCTCCACATGAAGGCTTTCCACCTGGGTCCCAGATCGCACTTTAGCTGCATCTCTGGCCCCTCACCTAGCTGGTCCCTGCGGTCCTGCTCAGAGACAACCCACTATTCTCCTGAATGCCTTCTCCCATCCTCTTTGATTTTGTTACCTCCACCAGGAACCCTTTATCTCCCCGATATCTACTATCTCCCACCTAACAAAATTCATAATTCTGGGCTCACCACCGTGTCCCCTACTCCACACAAGTTCCCCTGCTCCCAGATCACATGCACTCTCTCCCTCCTTTAAATCACCAATAGTATGTCTTTCCTTCTCCTCTTGGGCATTGTTTACGTGCTTATAATCCCGCCTCCAACAGTTCATGGACTACTTTCAGCTGACTGTTACAGTTCCCTCCAGGGCTTATTGTGGCACCTTAGAAGTAGGAGAATCTCAATAAACATTTACTGAATTGAATAATCTCTTATATAATACTCTGCTTCCTAAAAACCAATCTGTATTCCTTGAATAAAAATTGTACAATTTTAACAGCAAAAGGTTATTGCAGCCAAGTCATATCCTGAACATTTCACCACAGTTTATTAGCTTTTAAATTATTCATATCAAAATGTCATTAAATATACATGTGCCTACATATATAATACCTTCTAAGGCTCCCAAATCACTGCCCCCAGATCATCCTTATGCCACTTCTGAAGGGTCACAAACAACATTTGGATATAGGAAACCCAGGACGAGCCAACAAGTATGTGAGAACAACCTGGGAATGAGCTCTTCCTGCTCTACTGAAGACAAGAAAAGTACACAATAGAAACCTTGTCATCTCCAGCAGTTTGTCATTACTTGCAGAAAAAAGATAACACCTGAGACATATGGAACATATGTACCTTAAGTATTTCTACAGTTTCTGTGTCAAAACAGATTCGGCCTGGCCCCCAGCAGTGGTGGCTTCAGCCCCTTCGGTTAACGCCTGAAGGCCAGCTGGGTGGTGCAGGAGCTAAGACTGTCAGGCAGGGCATCCTTGAGCGCTGTGTGCTTGGCCTGCTCTGCAAGTGCCGTGGGAAGTCAAGGGAGGATGAGCCATAAACAGAAAGCAGGACTCAAGCTGGCATTTGAAGAAAACATAGAATTTGAAACAGTGACCAGGAAAAATACATCCTAGGAAGGAGAAGTAGGAGCAAGGCACAGAGGCAGCCCTGAGCCTAGGCGACGTAGGGGAAAATAGTGGATAGGAAGTCTCAACCCCCAGCCCACATTCAGCACGGAGCCCAGACCTGAACCCCCGGGGCCTGGGGTCCGTCGTGTCAATGTTGCCTGCAACGGAAGCCTTGCGGAAGTGAGACTGTGCTGCCAGCCATTTCCCCCTGATGAACTAGTGAGGTCTAGATAAGGAATACGTAGGCAACACGTTTTCAAACTTTTTCTCTAATTACAGAGGTAATCCATGTTTACTACAGAAAATGTAGAAAATCCAGAAAAGGAAAAAGGAAAAATCAACCATAAGAATCCAACCACATTTCCTTCAACAATTCTTCAATAATTATGATATTTATTAGGCTCTGCCTTGCACCAGACACCACCCCAGGCTTTTCAGATACATCAGACAAAAAAATCCCTGCCCTCCTACAACCCGTATTCTATCAGGAGAGAAAGACAACAAACAGTAGTACGGACGAGTGAATTGTACAGTACATTAGCAGGGGGTAAGCACAGAAAGGTAAAGGGCAGGGCAGGGAGGTGCCCTGGGGCTGCATCTGCAGGTAGGGACAGCTGCAATTTCAACAAGGTAGTGGGGGCCAGACTGAGAATGAGGCATTACCACACTTGACCTTCTGTTTCACAGGGGTTTTCCCACTTATTAGATGAGGAGCATATCCCCATGCCATTATTCTTTTACAATATGACTTTTAATAACTATCGAGAACTCCATCTCGTGAATGCACTGTAATTAATTCCACCATTCTGCTCTACGGAGCGATTGGATTTTCTCCTTTTTTTTAACTATTATACATAGGGCTTCTATTTTCTCAAGAATAATGTGAAGAAGTGGAATTACATAGACGTGAACACAAACAGCGTCAAGGCGTGTGGCAGATCTAACTGCACAGGGCAGCAATATCTGGAAGCCATGTGCTCAAGACTCTCCCTCTCTTTCTGTCAGAGTTCCTGCCACCCACACCTGACAACCTTTCATCAGACTCACAGAAGTGCTTTGGCTTCCTGTAAGTTCAAGAAGAGGAAATCCTGGGGAAAAATATCTCTGAGGATATGCAAATACACTAAAGCCAAACGAGATATTCTAGAAATGTTACAATTTTTCCCACAGGCCCACCCCTCCAAAAATCTCGCCTTACAATCTACTTGTTCCCCCTCTTCCCCAGTGGTCCCTGGGCAAGAAAACTGGAGCACTGTGACCAGACTGATGACATAACAATAGCAACAGCAATAAAATCATGACAATCCTCAAGCTGCAGGATTCGGCTAGGTTTAAAGTCCTAGGCAGATTAAGTCCATAGCTCGTCCATGCCACAGGCAGGCAGTAGCTGAGAGTTCAGAGCAATCATCACACGGCAGCTGCAGCCAGGGGGTGCATCCAGGCCACAAGGACTGTAGGAGAAAATAACCTTAAGGGTGATAAGATACATGTTTTAATGACACCAGCATAGGCAACTCTTGTCCATCAGGTAGGATACATGGAAGAGAGTGGTCTTGTGATAGGACAGTGGCAGGAATGGGATCTCGCCCTGGTCTAGTAAACCAGACTTTCACCCCCCTCCCTGTGGAAGTTACAGATGGGTCAATATATAGGGCTACGGGAGGTACATGCACTGGCCATAAGGATAAAACAAAACTTCCCCGCAAGATGCTCTTATCTCCTGGATGTTTTGGGTACACTACCGTGATCTTTGGGGGCCATTCAGCTGTTATTCCAGGAATACACAGGAAGCCAGCTTCCAGGCCTTTCCCCCAAGGTGCCAGAAGGGCCAGCCATCGTTGCTCCATGTGTCAAAATGTCCAGGGCCAGGTCCATTCAACAGTGTCTCCAGGGCTTAATGCAGTAGGGGCTGGCAGCAGGATGTTGCTCTGCGGGCCATATCCTGGCTTCAATAGCTCTTCTTTGGTTTGGACGTACAATTGTATAGGAGAGGCAGCAAGGTGTGTGAGCGCATCCACAGGGCTCAAGGCTCCTCTATGTGGCTTCTCATGCAAATGCTGCAGCACTGTCCATAGGCGAACTGACCAACCCTGTAGACTACTGGTGTCCAACGTCAGGCCAGATTTCAACAAACCATTGTACCTCTCTATCATGCCTGCCCCCATATGATTACATGGTACATGAAATTTCCACCTTATTCCTAATTGCTGCATCCATCCTTGCAACACATGTCCAATAAAGTGGGTGCCTTGATAGCTCTCAACCACCTGCGGCCGGCCATAGGCTGCAAAGAGACGCTCCAAGCCCCTCTTGGTGGTTTGCTGATCTGCACGATGTGCAGGAAAAGCAACCAATAGTCCAGTAGCCGTGTACACACAAGTCATGGCATACCGATATCTTTCTGATATGGGCAGAGGCCCAATATAGTCTATTTGCCACCTGACAGGGGTATTGGCCCCCTTCCTATTGCCCCATGCTGCTGTGGGACTCGGTGTGAGTCCCCCTTAGAGCACCCACGGCACTCCTTCCGGGCTCTGCTGACTCTTCAAAGGTCAATGGCAAGCCCCACCTATGGGCTACAGCCCACATTGTCTTTTGCCCCATGTGCAACAAATGCCAGTGTATCCATTGGGCCACATCAGAGGCAGGCTTTTCTTCTAGCCAGCACACCTGGGCCAGTGTGTCTGCTTCATGATTCCCTGGGGATGCCAAAGGCAAATGGCCAGCCACACGATATACAGTAACTGTCTTAGTCTGACCAGAGGCCCATAGGTCTTGCCACAACTCTTGTCCCCAAAGGGGCTGGTGACCAACCATCCAGTTGGCATGATACCATGTCGGTAGCCACAGGGTCAGGTCCCGATAGACGGCCCAGCTGTCAGTGCAGACAACTATGGGGGAAGGCTTCTGGGTGATCGTGAGCCATACTGCCCGCAACTCAGCCCATTGACTGCTCGTCCCCTCTCCATCCTCCATCCATATTGTCTCAGTCTTAGGATGGAAAGCCACGGCCCTCCACTTGGGGGCTGCCCACGACTGGAGCCATCTGTGTGCCAAGCATCTTCAGGTATAGGGGCTTTTCCCTCCTGATAAGGAGTCTTGGCTACCAAAGGCTCAAAAGCAAGTTCTTCCTGCTTTCCCCTGGTATAGGTCACTGGCCCCAATAAGCACTGGAGTTCTCCACTTAAGGGGCTAGGAGAGAGGGCACTGCACTGCTGTAAATATGTGCCCCATTTGGCCAATATAGGTGTCTGTGCCATGCCACTTCATGGCCTTTGGGTCCAGTCTTACACCCACCCTGCGATGGGATAGGTGGTTATTACCTTGGTCAGAGCTGTTCCAGTGATGGGTTCTGTAGCCAGCAAGGTGTGGTACACAGCAGCCAGTTGCTTCTCTATCAAGGTGTACCAGACCTCTGCTCCTTTCCATAGTTGTGACCAGAATCCAATAGGTTGGTGTGTCCATTCAAGCCACTTCCAAAGACCCCATCCATAACCATCTTCGGTTATAAGAACATCTAGCTCACAGGGCCTTGATGAGTCCATTACATTCAAGGCCTGTACGGCCTTGACTGCCCGCTCAGCAGCAGTAAAAGCAGCTGCACATGTCTCATCCCAGTCCCACCTGATGCCCTTTCATACCAACCGGTATAAGGGCTTCAGAATTTGTGCCAAGTGTGGGATAAACACTCTCCAGTAGCCCAAAAGACCCCAAAACTCTTGTAATACTGCCATAGTGGTAAGGATGTGGAGCCTGGACTTTGTCTGTAACTGATTCAGGAACAACTTTAGTTTTACCCAACCAGACAACCCCCAAGAATTTCACAGACAAACCAGGTCCCTGAAACTTGGTGCTGTTCCCAGCCCATCCTTCCTCCTGTAGATGTAGTCTGGGAACTGCCCCTTCTAAATCTGAAAGAGAATCAGATGTGAGCATAATATCATCAATGTAGTGATATAATCACACTCTTTGTGGTTTCCTCCATGTGACCAAGTCCTGGGCTACAAGCCCATGACAGATGGTGGGACTGTGGAGGTATCCCTGTGGAAGGACAGTGAATGTCCACTGCTGGCCTTCCCACATGAAGGCAAACTGTTCCTGGCTTTCCGTACTATGTCAATAGAGAAGAAAGCATTAACAAAGACTACTACATAATGATACGTTCCCAGCTCATGGCTGAGGGGTCCAGAACGTCTGCTATAGAGGAGACAGCAGCATGCAAAGGGGGTGTGACTTTATTCAATTCCCTGTAGTCTATAGTCATACACCATGAGCTGTCTGACTTTCTCACTGCCCACACTGGGGAATTAAAAGGACTATGAGTGGGCTTTATGAAGCCCACCCTCTTCAACTCCTGTAGAGTTTCTCCAATTTCCTTGTGCCCCCCAGGCAATTCATACTGCTTAATATTTGTCACCACTGAGGTACAGGCAGAGCTACAGGTGGGTGCTTAGCATGTCCCCTCAGAACTGCCTTTACCACACATATCCTCAGTCTGAACTCACCTGTAGTGGTCCGAAACCACAGGCTCTGCAGGATATCTACCCCCAAAATATATTCATGGATGGGAGAAATGTACACGGTATACTCCTTTGGGGGTAAACACTGTCCCCAATGAGATTTGGGCTTTCTTCTCTCTAACTGCCTTACCCCCAAAGCCATCTGTCACAGCAGGGGTCCCAGGAAAATGCTTAGGGTTGCCACGGGTCAGAGAACACTCAGCTCCTGTGCCCACCAGCGCCAGGACACGTTGTACATTCACAGGGGACCAATGAATTGCTAATTCTACATGTGGCCTCTGGTCCCCACCATGTCCCCCAAGCTGGGGACTTTGACCCCTCCCCTTCAGTCGAACCGTGATGCCCAATCATCCTCCCATGGGGGTGAGGGCTCAGGCGAATCCTGAGTACTGTCTCCCAGGAAGTTTTTCAGGGACGCAGGCCAGGCATGAGGCCTTGACTCTGGTTTCCGTGTCCTGGACCTCAGTGGCTGGAACTGCTGCTCTGGCTTTAATTGGTGCCACGGTTCTAACAATATTCTACTGGGCTGCCCATCGAGTTTTTCTTTTACTACCCTGGCCTTTATCAAATCAACCCACATCTGGGTCCTCGAGACCTTCACGGGGCCTTTTGCCCTTCTCCTTTCAGTCGTGGCCCGTACTTCCCTCTGTGCCCTTATTGTTTCAACCTCCCCCAGATCTGCTAAAGTACAAGTAGCCTCACTTATGGGTTGCCCTAGGTGGGGGGCAAGAGTATTCACTAGGGACCCAGAGAGAGATGGGGGAGCTGTATGCAGCACCAGGTTTCTCGTTCCTATAGTGAACACCTCCTCATCAGGGCCCTGGGGGTCCATATTATAGATGATATTTTTCATACCCAATTCCTGCAGTACCTGTTGAAGCTCTGCATACATTTTCCAACTACTGGGAAAATATGGTAAATCACCGTGATTAGGCCAAACTACCCTGATGGCAGCTGTCAGCCATTCCAGGAGTGTCCGATTCCCTGAGGTGTGACGGGCATTTTGCAACCGCTGTGGAGGGAAGGGTGAGTTGTCAGGGAAGCCATTCTACTCATCTCAGTACCTGAGATAACAATGTTCTCCACCCCCATAATCCAGAGGCATAAAAGCCATGTAGGCAGAGATTCCAATGGCCTCTACCTATACCCGATGCTCATGTCCACCAGCTCATCCTGGGTATGGGGGCGGAGCATGGGGTGCTCCACGACCTGGGGAGGGGGCTGCTCCTCCCCCTGAAGAGCCTGCGGTTGTTTCGTTTTTATTTTCTTGTTACAGCTGGGCAGGCCTTTAAAACAGGACAAGATGGTCCCTCTGGCGGTGGCCTGGGCAGCAGATCCACAAATGGCCCCACCGCCTCCTCTTCTCCCTCAAGCTCCTCCACCAACAGCTCCTCCTCCACCATCTCCAGGGCTGAAGGCACCACTTTTTCCTCCCCCTCCCCGACAGCCTCCAGCAACATGGCTTTTCCTGTTGTCTCTCCCTCACCACTGCTAAGGAATCTTCTAGGAGCATGTGCTACCTTTTCAGTAACTGTCTCTTTTCTTTAATAGCAGCCCATAGGTTATTGCCCAGCTCCTCCAAGGATGCTGAAGTGTGTCTCTCTCCCGTCTAAGTCCCCCTCTCTCCTGTATAACATTTTCCACTATCTTGATGAAAAGAGAACCTACAATGCCAGCCACTACACAGCCCCCTAAGGTCTCCAAGGAGTCTTCCAACTCACGGAGGGCTAATTCTACAGCTTCCAGTGTTTCCACTCTTTTCCAGTTCTGGGGAAGGCCCCACCCCTCTAAGAGGTACTTTACCCTAGACCAAGTCTCCACAGCAGTTCCAAAGTTGGAAGCCCCACAGCTGGGTGGATAACAACAGGCGAGGCGGCACCCTCTGCTGCTACATCCGCTGGGGCCTCCCCACCATCCACAGGAGCTGCCCTCCCAAAGGTCGCACCCATTATGACAGATTTTGGGTTCAGAGGCACCCTGCCAACTGCCACCAGATGTAAGTCCAGGGAGAGGAAATCCTGGGGCAAAATAACTCTAAAAACCAAAACCAGTCAAAGGGAGAAATAAAGTTTAAAATCCATTTATTGCTTACAAACTGTGTCCAGCGCTGTCTCTCTCCCCTCCTCCCGAAGCAAGCAAGCAAGCAATCCAGACCCTCCCCTTAACCTCTCAGGTTCAGACATGCCCTCAGTTGCCCAGGTAATTACCCATTGACATGGAGATGAACTTCTCGCCACCCCTGAGGATATGAAAATGCACCAAAGCCAGGCGAGATATTCTGGAAATGTTACAATTTTACCCACACTCCCCCATTGCTCCACTAGTAGCTACTCTATGTATCAGGGAGGAGCTCTTCCTAGCCGCCTACCTAGCACAGTGGCTGGTACAGAGCAGAACATGCAATATCTATTTTGGATTAATAAATGAACCAAAAAGTGAACGAGTACTCAAAAAATTCTCTGGCTTTCATACAGCTGGAGAGATGCTAGCAATTTTCCCTCCCACTAAGGCTTCCTTCCAGCAAGAGGGATGAGTGAGTCATCCCCACACATATTCAGCATCTCCTTAATAGGGCAACAAAGTATTTCCCCTTAATGCCTATTACTCTCTAAACATGATGCTAAATACTGTACAGAGACTACGCAGAAAACATTTCCGTTACTTTCCCTCTTCCTAGTCATTTAAAGATGACAACTATGTAATACTGTACTCTTGAAACATAAATGAGAAGTTTGTCTTTTAAGAGTTCATAAACCACCATTCATCCTAAATTCCAACTGTAGCTTTATAAACTGCTACCTCATCAGAAACAAAAAAAATAAAAAGCTTATAGTATCACATAAAGGAGGAAAAGGCTTAAAATGATGTGTAAAAAGGTTCACAAACAAGAACAATGCACTCAAAAAGCAAAAAAAGAACAAGAGGACCCATCAGTTATTTACCACCTAAGCGAGTTTGGTATGGGGCCATGCTGCCGAGCAATAAGAATTTCATTGTCGAGGCAGTGGGGGACTCTGAGTTGTCCGCACTCTATTTCACTATGAGAATAACATCCTCAAAATCCTCCTCCCTAAAGCCCACTTCCAGAAGTTAGAAGTAAATCCAGAAAGCCATCTCGAAAGATTTCCTAATTTATAATGAAGCCTTAGAAAGAACTAGAGGAAAGCAAACTCTTACACTCACCAGTGGTGAGAACACACACTTGGAGTGACAACTCATCCATCGCACTACAGATGGACCGGATGCAAAGAACAAAGGTGATATGGAGCTCAGAGTCTTCACTGGGTTTCTAGGTTTAAGTATTTGAGCCACATAACTACTGCATCTTCACAAGTGTCTTGGCTGTGCTTTGGAAGAGCTGGAAATAGAGGAGGTGAGGACTCCAGCCTCAGCAAATGGCTGTTGAAAGTTGTTCACACTCAGGACTGCATGTCTGCATGACAGCTGTTCACTCAGTTATGATCAGGGGACCTGGTCACAGCAGAACAAACACAGCACGGATCATGAGGCCAAAGTGTCATGTACAACGGGGTCTGTGCTGGCTTCCACATGGCTACGTCCCACCATTGTTGGTCTTGAAAAGCACTATGGCTGTAAGCTAAGTATTTCCATCTTTCATTCCTGTAGCTATCCTCAGAAAGCTGCCCCCATGAGGACCAAGCACCCAGTCCAGGTATGTAAGAGTTAGAAATTAATTCATCTGCTTCCACCAGGGCACTAATGTTCTGTACACCAAAGGGAGGCTTGTGGACATCAACATCTCAGAACACTTACTACCATAACAATCCTGCGTCTTTCTCTTAACATAGTGTTTTTGGAAAAGATTGGAAAGTTACCCTACCAAATTCCTTTTTGTGAAGAGATACTCTGAATATATTATTTGTCCTTTGTTTTGTCCATTCATCATATATTTATTGAGTGCCTGTCATGTGCCAGGCACTGTTCTAGGCACCTCAGAGACAATACTGTAAAAATAAATACAAAGAACTTGTCATCAAAGAGCCCAGCTAATAAGAGGAAACATACAAATGAGTAGCATGTCAGATCTGATGAGCACTATGTGCAAGGTAAGAGGGGATGAAGAGTCATGGCAGGAGGGCTCTCTCAGAAGGTGATATTTGAGTGGAGATTAGAAGGTGGGTGAAAGGCAGAGCCCTGCAGGTACCTGGAGGAGGAGCACTCCAGGTGAGGAACAGGTGCAAAGGCCCTGAGGCAGGGGTACAATAGAAGAGTTGAAGAACAGGCAGGAGCTGTGTGGCTAGAGCCAAAGGAGTAAGAGAACAATGGGGAAAGCAGAAATAGGGATGGTTAGAGAACACCTCGAACCTCTCAAGTCATGTTGGGACTTTACCTTTTATACAAAGTGAGATAAGTAGTCATTGATGGAGGTGGGGGGCTGGGCCAAAACTTGACATATTCTGACTTCCTACAGAGTGAAGAACACACTGAGGGGGAAGAGTGGAGGCAAGGACAGCAGCTATGAGGACATCACTGTCTGGAGATAAGAGATGATGATACCATGGTTTCAGAAACTGAAACCCTTGTACACTGTGGGTAGAATGTGAAATGGTGCAGCCACTCTGGAAAACAGCATGTCAGCTCCTCAAAAAAATTAAAAATGGAATTACTATATGATTCAGCGATTCCACTTGCATATATGCCCTAAAGAATTGAAAGCAGCATCACAAAGAGGCATTTGCACTCCCATGTTCATAGCAATATTATTCACAATAGCTAAAATGTGGATATCCACAAAATGGAATATTATGCAGCCTTTAAAAAGGAAGGAGTTCTGACATATGCTACACGATAGGGATGAACCTTTAGGACTTTGTGCTAAGTGAAATAAGCCAATCAAAAAAAAGACAAATATTGTATGGTTCCACTTTCATTAAATACTTAGAGCAGTCAAATTCATAAAGACAGAAATAAGAATGGTGGTTCCAGGGGCTGGAGGGAGGAGATGGGCAGTTGATGTCTAATGAGTACAGAGCTCCAGTTTTACAAAATGAAAAGAGCTGTGGAGATGGATGGTGGTGGTGGTGGTTATACAACATTACAAATGTATTTAATACCACTGAACTATACACTTAAAAATACTTAAGATGGTAAGTTTTATGTTATGTATATTTGACCACAATAAAAAAATTTTTGGAAAAAAGGCAGAAAGATTGCGGAAATGACTCAAAAATTGGAAAAGTGACCTGTAAAGGCTTACTCCCCATTCCCCACTTCCACACCCCCATCTGTCTCTCCCTCTTTTCTCTTGAGGCTGTGTCCCAAGGATGGGCCCCAGTCACAGAGGGTCACAGTCAGATAAATCTCAGAAACACCAGGTGCCTGGCTCCTGTGAGCCAGCAAGTGTGAGCGGAACTAAAGAAGGGGATCCCTGAATTCTGTGTAGCCTCCCTGAGTCTCAGGCTCACTCACTCCTGAGTTGCACATGGGCCAGAAAGACCCCAAACAGACAGCAAAGCTTTGGAAACTCAGCTATGTTAGAACTGCCATTCATTCAGAGAAGGCGATCCAGAACTTGTGGCCTGAACCTAACCATGTGGATTGCCTGTTAAAACAAACTAACCTTCTCCAGGATTACAGAAAGACCCAGAGTTTACACAACGGAACATTCACCAAAGTTCAGGACAATGCAAAATGACTCGACGTACAAAGAACCAGGAAAATGTGACCAGTTCCCAAGAGAAAAAACAATCAACAGATGCCAACCCCAACACGGCCCAGATGTTATTAGCATCCGCAAGGAAAGGCCTCACAGCAGCTATTACTGCTATGCTCTGTGAGGCAAAGGCTCTTGCAGTCATGGAAAGCTGGGTGTTCCCAGCAGAGAAACAAACCAGAAGAAAAGAACCAAATGGATAGAACTGAACACGGTAAGGGCTTTTGAGGTGGAAGATATTTCTGCATGCTGATGGGGCTGACCCAGTGAGGAGGAGAAATTAACAATGCAGGGAGAGAAGGGTCAGCTGAGAGTGAGAGGGGACAGGATCCAGTGCAAGGAGCGCAGGCGGCGGGCAGGCATACGGATGAGAGCTGGGTGACTCAGCAGGAAGGAGACCACAGGGGAAATGCTAGAGATGTGGTGGCCTGGCTTTGAAGGGTAGGTTGTCTCCAAAGTGTTTTTACTTCTGTGAAATTAGAAGCAAGGTCGCCAAGTGATAGAGGAAATGCTGAAGCTTGAGAAGAAAAGAAAAGGAGTGAGAAGGGTATTTTGAAGAGCGAGAGAGTGTCTGCACCAGGGAGCACAGAGACCCGGCAGGGACGGTGGTGGCTTCCTAAGGAGCACAAGGCACAGGTGATGGGACTTTCAAACTGCCTGACAAACATACCCTACTAAGTGCTACCCAGCCATGTAAGACCGGAGGTACCGGAGGAAGGGACAGGTCTCACTGGAGGAACCCAACTCAAGCCAAATAAGGAAGAGAATGGCGAATGTCACTCAAATGATTCAAAGGAAGGTCCCTAGCCGCAGGTCCCGCCAGAACACGTGTCACAGTACTCTCTCCCCAGCAACCCAGCATGACCAATCATCAGTGATCATGACACCCACACCGGCCAATCAGTTCTGTCCATACCCTCAGAGCTCTCCCAGCACCCTTGATAAGCCTGTCGCCCCTCCTGCTGGGAGCGACTTCCCTGGCCTGTGGATACCCGAACTGGTGAACCTCGCCCGGGATTGCACTAATAAATTTTTTTGGCTCCTTTGTTGCTGCTTGCCTGGTCTGGTTTCATCTACCTTACAAGCCACATTATCAACACATTTCCAAAGTCATTGCCTCAGGTCTAATCCCAAACGGTGGACAATCGCTTTAACCTTAACACCCAGCACTGGGGCAGAGGCACAGACAGGAGGTATAAAGAGGTCTCTGTATTTGCTTTCTGGCCTAAAGGCGATTGGATAGTGCAAATTAATGTAAAATGCTGAAACCCAGCAAATAGACACAGGTCAGGAGACGGGAAATTCCAGGTCAGGAATTCTGTTAATGACCAACCACAGAACACAAAAACCATTCCCGGAGAAGCAGCGGAAAGGGTAGCTCATAGCTCAGTCTTAAGAATTTTGTCTCATTTAGTCCTCAAGGTTAAGTAGTTACTGATGACGTCTGACATAAATGCAAAACCAGGGACCTGACAGAGAAAGCAGGCAGGCTTAAGGGATACCCCTGTGCCCCCAGCCTGTTAGGGGAAGAAGGTCTGGGACTGATGATGCAGGAAACAGGCAAGAGAAATGCCAGAGCTGGAAGGATGCAGAGGTAACAGAGAGGAAGCTCAAGTATGGACAACAAAAAATCATAAAGAAGGAAGAAATTCTGTACCTCTTGACCCATGAAGCAGATTGCTCTGGAGTGATGGAAAATAGTCCCAAGTTCAGGAGGTGCCAAGATGCACAAAAATAAACCTGGTAAGGAGCAGACAGGAACAGACTCCTGGCAGTGACAGCGACAGCAAGAGAAACCACACAATGACAGGTGCCTGCAGGTGGGCACAGTGCTCGGGGCTTCGTAGGAATCTCGAGTCCTGCTGACGTTATCCCTACCTTCATTTCATAGATGAGGAAACAGTCTCACAGATATTATGCAATCACAACTATAGAAAACAAATTTCATAGTGACAAAAAACAGTAGATGTTATTCTGTGTACTGGAACTCATAAAGAACTCCAACAATTAACCTAGCATGCAAATCAATCTCGTTTTAAAGTTTGGACAGGGACACTGAGAATATTGAGCAAATGACCCCTCCAGCTGCCTTTAAATTCTAAAAAGCTACGGTTATTGCTGCCTCTCTTCAAATATCTTCTCATCTTAATGTGGTCACGTGGATGAAATCTACTGAGCACACATGGTGCTGGGACCCCCTCCATCTTTTTCTAGGGCTCCTCTGCACACAGGTGGGCCTGGCAGTGTGTGCCATGGTTCCAGGTGGCCCTGCTCACCTCCACGGGCCCTTTGCCCCAGACAGATGCAGGGGCTCAGATCCTCTGGTGATCAAAACACCAACCCTTCATCCTGACGGCACCGGAAGT
The DNA here is from genome assembly GCA_032199065.1 of Smutsia gigantea. Taxonomy (NCBI): domain Eukaryota; kingdom Metazoa; phylum Chordata; class Mammalia; order Pholidota; family Manidae; genus Smutsia; species Smutsia gigantea. The sequence continues at coordinate 21,014 of JAVSCE010005869.1, read as the reverse complement.
CCACGAGGCAGGAGCAGAGGCCTGCGCCCAGAGGAGGCTTTGTGTTTGGCTTTACAGAAACCACTTCACATTCTCTGATGACAATTTCCTCACCTATAAAAACAGACTAAAATCCGGACCTTCAGAGCTGCAAGGGGCCCCCCCATCGGGTTAGATTTGACTCAGTCCATTTAGTGAGGTACACAGAGCACCTTCAGATCCTAAATTTTAAAAATAACAGCCACAGTGACAAACACATTTTGTTCTGAAAGCTCTTTTGTAAATCCGTTTTGAAAACTGGGAATGCACTTCTCCATAGAAATAATGTGATGAGAGACAGGCTTCCATGTCAACCCGCAAAAGCCTATTCATTTGTAAAATACCTGAGTGTAGTACTCCTATAACACTCTCACAGCTCCCTGGGCTACAAAGGAAGTATCTCCAGCTCCCTGTAAGCTGCCATCACCAAGAATCAGGAAGAAGGAAATCCTCAGGCAAAAAAAGAATGGAAAATGGGAATGGGACCAAAGTGGCAGGTCCTGGGTGGATGAGGGAAGCTGAGGCCAAAAATGAGGAGCAGGCCAAACAGGTGTGTCAGAGCAGAGCGAGCGGCAGCCAAAGGCCACCTGCTCTCCACTCCTCTCCAGCCCTGCCACTGGCTCCTCCCATCATGACTGACTAACTCTTTCCATCACGAGCAAACGCCAAAGCCAGATAAGGAAGGACTGGGAAGGAGAGGGGTCTGAGACAGGCAGAACACGTCCACCGGGTCTAATCAGATGGGTGGTCAATCTGTACACGTGCTGTCTATGATCCAGAAGTAACAAAAGAGCATTTTTTAAGATCACAAGTTGGCACATCCCAGCCTTGGATCTCACCCCTGAGAGCAAATCTCCTGCCCTGGGGTTCCAGGCTCCCACCTGCTCCGTCCGCTCCCCCATCTCCATCCCCTGCCCTGAGACTCAGGCCGGGCCCAAGCCCTGGGTATCATGCTTAGAGGACCCTGCTCACACCTTCTCCAGCCACACGCATCCATGGGGCAAGGAGTTCACAGAGTCCCTGGGATGTGCCCACCCGGCCCCCGCCCTGCCTCTAGACCTCAGTACAGGTCCTGGGACCTACTCCAGTACCTGTCTGGGCCGATTCTCCCAGCGGTGGGCTACTCCACCCGTCTGTGCAGGAGGGGCAGGCACACCTGGGGCCTGTAGCCAGGGCAGTCTACATGTTCCACAGGGAGACTCTGCACAAGAAACTTGAGGAGCACAAGAGTCTAAGTTTGAATCTGGCCATCCAGGTTGTTATGAAGTTATATTTATCAAATAAGGATAGAACTTAATTCATTGATAGGTTGACTTATAATTGAAACATGTATTTGGACACACAGTGTCCATTTGTACTCTTGCCATAGGCCCAGCAAGTGCTACGGGTGGGGCTGGCTCTCCTGCCTGCCGCGGCCCGTGTGCCTCAAAGGACCAGTCAGAATGTGTGTTCAAGAGCCGGCAAGTTAACTGATTTCCCTTCCTTGGGGCTCTTCTTAATTAGAAATACAATGATTCCCAGCACTCCCCCAACAGAAGGTTCCCCAAATTCCACTCCCATTGGGGACACTGCCCTCTGCCACACACCCACACAGGAGATCACAGAGACGACCCCTGTCATCGCCACGTCCCTGGGACTATGGGCATTCCCCTTCCCGCTCTGCTGACACCAGCTCACACTGGGGTGTAAAGCCCACAAATTAAGTTGCTCTAATGTGAAACAATGTTCAAGCAAATTGGTCTAAATCACGAGTAAGTCCCAGATACTGGCCTCAGGTTACTCACCTCCTGAGTCATGCCCCAGTGCAGCAGAGCAAGGCTACCGGTCCGGCTGCCCATGTGTGAAACCCGGGTCTAAGCAGCCTTTCTAGCATGCAGAGGTGGGCGCTGCAGCCAGGGGCCCCCAAGTGCAACAGCAGACTGTCGTGAGCAAGCCCGCAGGCGTCTGGGAAGTCCCTGTCATCTGTGTTCATTTATGCCGGGTCAGTGTGCTGTGCTGGTTTACACGGTGAAGAGCAACCAGAACAAGCTCGCCCTGAACAGTGTCCTGGGAACCTGACTCTCACCGTCAGCTGGTCAGACAGGGTGACCAGTAAGCAGTGGGCACTCATCAAGGTAAATGGCAGAACAGCGCATGTGGTCCAATCTCCGCTGCAGCTAAATCTGTGCTACATGACTCAGGCTTCTGATAATTCATAACAAATTCTACAAGTTCTGTGCATCCTAGCCTCCCCCTGGCTTTGCTCATTTATTATAATTGGTATGACAACATTTGATAAGCATAACATATGACATATAACATATGACAATTATTATGTCCAGTAACCCCACTTGATGAGGCCACCATGGCCATGTCCTCAGGCCCTGGCCACCTCCCACAGCCTAAGGGCCAGCTGTTCTAGCATTTTATCAGGATTTTATTCATCAGAAACCACTCCAAAAACAGGCTTCAGAAAGTGGGAACAAGGTAAAAAGATCTGGCAATTAGAAAACTATTTGAATTACTAAGAATTTGGGAAGGTGTCAAATCCCTTTTTAAAAAGCCCTTCTCCGTACCAACACCAGCCAGTTAGAAAAGACTACGGGAGAGAGATAGGAGATCCCTGTTGCAATGAAAGCAAAAAATAACTACTTAGACCTGAACATTAAAAATTTGCCAAAAAATGTACCAATCATATTAAAGGAAAACAGAATAAATAAAGAGAAATATCACATTCCTAGAAAACATAATTTAATATTATATAGATTTCACGTCTTTAAGGACTAACCTACACTTAATACCAATCCACTCAAATCCCAACAGAATTTTGTTTTTTCTGGAAAGTGTCAAAAATGATTCTGAATACCACCTGGATTAATAAATATATGAGAAGAGGTAAGAAAAAAATTTTTAAAGAAAAGCTATTGTGGGACAGGGCAAGACCCCATCCCTCCAAGCACAAGGACCAAGTGCAGTGACTGAGCAACGGACCCATAATAAACAGGCCTGTCGGTGCAAAAGAACAGAAAACCCAGAAACAGATCCAAGGGTAAACAACACCCTAATACACGGTAGAGGCAGCATTCCAAATCAACAGCAAGCTGTATAGCTAGAAAATGGTATTGAAGCAACTGGTTAAAATTTGGAAAAGACAATAATAATAAATTAGATCCCTACTCCAAAACGGTCACCACACAGATGATCACTTAAACACACATGCTTCCTCTATTGGACAGAAAAACTTAGGTGATAAACACATAACTCATATCTCATCCTTTGCAGAAGTTTGGTTTAGAAACAAGTTGAGTTGCTCTGAAAGAGATGCCTCACTGAAAAAGTTATATATGCACATATCACAACAATAATTTAAATGTATATAGAGCTCTACAGATGTGGTGCAAATTACTAAAAAAGAAATGAACTAATGATGAAATTCTTTTCATTCAGCAGTTAATTAGCATGAATTATAACTTGGATTATATTACTCTCTCCGTGCTGTATGCTTGAGACCATTAACCACACTAATAATTCCCAGAATGTCTTCAACCATTTCTCGTGTCAGAGAAAACGTAGCTTCTCAAGACACGTGACTCCACAGATGAAATGCCACTCACCCATTATTTACTCTTAATCAGTGATTTTTACTCCTTAGAAAGAAAAATACTACAGACAGAGAATACTGTCATTACTGTAATACTGTCTATTACAAGTGTAGATCCTGAAGCAAAAAAACACTATAATTTTCCAACTGCTTACACACCCAGGTCAATTTTGTGTCTAAGTCAAAATATGGAAAAGTGACTGAAGCAGATACAATATGGCCCACAGGGAAAAGACAGGTTTTCTAATAAAATATAAACACCCTCATGGGCCTATGGGACTACAAAGCATCAGTTCCTTACATGTGTATAATGCTCTGCAGGTGACAGTTTTTACAGTTTAGAAAGTGCTTTTTGGAAGTGATCAATCATGTAACATCCAATCGAAGTGCGTGTCATTCCGTTTTATGGATAACCAGTTGATGCTTGGAGACAAAGTGAGTCTGACTACATCAGCACATGGCCCGGGGGTCGCCTGTGGAGCTCCGTGCAGCCCTCCATGCCCCAGGTCTTCCTACGGGCTGTTTTGCTTCAGGGGGTGATTTGGGGGAAAGGGGCTGCTGGTGAGGTCTCTGAGGTCGGGGGAAGGAGAAGTCACAGTTACAGATTCCTGTGGGGGTCACTGAGATGGCCGCAGCAGGCATCAACAGGGAGACTGGCTTTGATTTCGAACTTCGCTGGTCTGCTGTGAAACAAAATGGCAGACCAAGGGTCACAGCCGGCCAGGGAAGGAAAGAAGTCACCCGTGAACAACATCCTTCTACCGGCAGAACGCCTTCGTCCTACAGCGATTGTCCATCAAGTATCTACTGTACATGGTGCTGTGCCAGGATCCCGGCCTTTCAGAAGCCAGAAGAGAAACTGAGTCACATAGGTGAGCAAGAACAGTACCACCTTACCCTTTACACTGGTTCTTGATATTGGCTCAAGTCTCCCATCCTTGAAAAAATTAAAAATAGAGAGAAAGACAAGAAACAGAACATTCTCTTGGCTCACTGTCACCACCTTGTTATGGCCCCTTCTGTCTTCTTGTCTCAGCTGAGCCTTGTGAAAGCCCGTCCATCCCCGCTGTCCCCACAGCACACGGCCCACGTGCTCCTGGCAGCCTGCAGTCTGGCCTCCATCCCTCCCACCCCAGCAAACCCTGGCCCCCACAGCACACGCCTGATGACCTGTTCAGCATGTACCCAGTGGGCCAAGATGGATTCCAATCGGGCAGCAGGCCTGAAGTGAGGGAAGTCTCCTCCAGAAGCCACAGCCAAATGCTCATCAAAGGCTCCTCCTGGATGCAACAGCGTCAAAGCACGTCATCAAACTCCTGGGCACTCCCCTCGCCCACAGGTGTGGTTTGTGGCCCCCTCCCCTTCGACCCGGGCTAATGGGTAGAGGACAGTGGAGACATGCCTGAGACCTCCAAGGCCGTCATGAAGACTGCCTCGTGGCTTCCCACCTGGCTCTCCTGGATGATCGCTCTTGGAGCCCAGCTACCATGGCATGGGAAAGGCCAGGCAGCCCGTGGGGAGTCTACGAGGAGAGGGACCAGGCTCCCTGCCTCCGCCCAGCTGAGCCCCCAGTCTGCCGCTGGTGCCAACTCGCAGCCGTGTGAGTGGCCATCCTGGAAGAGGCTTCTCTAGCCCCTCCCGCCCTGACGCTATTCCCTTCACCTCCCGCCGCTGACTCTGCACAGCTGACGTGCACAAAGTGAAGCTTTCCGGGCCGGGCACTGTCCCAACTGCCTATTGGTGAACTCGGTAATGACTTGCTTTTGAGCCACTGTGTTCGGGAAAGGTCTGCTACACGGCAATAAAGAACTGATAGGTGGGACTATAGGGACCCTAAAAATTCCACAAGAAAGATAGTGAGAATTTCCTATTATTAAACCCAATCTATAAAATACAATACTATATTTTAGAGACAACTGGAAAACTGCAGAAACAAATTTACCAGGATCTGAATAAAACTGTCTTTCAAAGAAAAGGTCACAAGCAATTATTCCTAAAGTAACAGAAAATATAATTTTATATCTTTTCTTTCCAGAAGGCAGCATTAACTGCATTTACAGCCAAATAAAGCTGTTTTTAAATCCTTATTATCCCGATTATCTGTATTGTTATAAATTCATCAATTTTTCTAATTTAATCCATGTCCCAGGACATAGATTTCTCTACTTTGAGTGTTTTAACTCACTATTTCAGCATAGGAAACATGAGGAAGCTACTGCAAGTGTGATATACAGAATGTTCAATAGTAAAATAGCCCATAGTTCTCCTTAGAATTTGGCTACAGTTTACCAAAAGGAAAGAACAGATACCACATATAAAACAGCCTTTTCCTTCATAAGCAAAGGCCCCTAGTAATAAACTACATGAGATATTCAAATTGGCTTGATCATAATAAATTTGTTTAAAAATATGTGGCTGAAATTCACATTTGCAGTCTGGAGATGGAACAATAAAGATACTCTGAGTTAATAATTAATGTGCGATGTAAATCCAATAGGGAAGGAGGTAGTCTGTCATGCACACTATCTCACCGCTTTAACCTTTCCAGCCCCAGGTCTTCCTGTGGGCTGTTCCACTCAGTGGGTGATGGGAAATTAGGTGGTTTGCTGGTAAGGAGTCTGAGATCAGGGATGAACGTCACCAGGGGTCCTGCGGTGTCCACCAACATGAGAGACTGATTTTATTCAAAATATCACTGGTTTATTGTGAAACAAAATGCCAGGCTACAGGCCACACCCTGAGGTGGGAGGGAAGAGGTCTGAGCATGGAGGTGGATGCCATACTCCGCAGGCAGCGGGCCCAGGTGGGTGCAGAGGGTCCCTGCCTGAACGCCTCTGAATCTCACTGCCTCGGACAACCCAGCCGGCCTCAACCAGCAGGACCATCGGCACCAAAAGGTAAAAGCCCACTAATCAATCCAAACAGGGCCCAATTTTTTAAAAACTGTGACCTACCAATTCAGTTTCACTACAGAGTGAAGTTTAAGAAACACACCAGGGCTGGATTAGTCCTATCTCCTGTCACTGGCCCACACCACTTCACTCACTTGCAATTAGCCCATCCAGCTGTGCACATGCATGCCCCTGGCCTGACTCCTGACACCATTCTCCACTGCTGGGCAGCAATAACCAGGGCCAGCAGCCACAGCAGTGCACACTGACAGCCAGGAGCCCTGTGGCAGCCTGTGTGCCTGCAAAAAAAAAAACAAAAAAACCCCACAACTCCACAGGTAGTCAGTGGCCTGGCCCAGGGTGGCAGCCAGCCGGGCCTGCAGTGCCAGAGCCCTAACGATGGTCCAGGCCTGACCCCTGCCAGGCCCTGGGCTATAACACCAACACCGACCCAAGCAGTGACCTCCTGCCACGCCACGGCTCCCCAGCCTCATGGCCTTGAGCTAGTGACGTGGCCTGTTTCAGCCCTGTTCCTGTGCCACAGGGTGGAGATGACACCACCGGCCCGAGGAGCCAAGGCACTACTCCAGCGGTTCTCAAAGTGCATCCCAGGAGGAGCCCCAGCACCACCCGGAAGCTAGTGAGAGGTGCACGTTCTCAGGCCGCCCCCCCAGACCCGCTGAATCAGAAACGGAGTGGGAGGCCGTAGGAGAGGAAGCTAACAAGCCCTGTTGGTGATTCTGAGTCGCACTAAGGTTTGAAGATCACTGTGTGGCTGTTCTTAAGACACTTCACACAGTGCCTGGTATATATTACCAGTTTGATAAACGGAAATTGTCACTGTTACAAATAGCTGAACCCTGCTTACCTCATCCCTCCTCCGCCATGCAGGTATCACCATGTTCTGCTTACAGTGTGCATGCTCGTTGTCTGTGATGATGACGCGGGGATGGTGACAAGGGCGATGGGGGTGATAAAAGGGTAATTTTTCTAAACAGAGTGACTGGAAGGGTCACAGAGACCAGCTGAGGATTTATATGACTGACTTAGAAAAGTGTTGCCTCTGTGGCCATCCAGGACAGGGTGGCACGAAAGCAGCCTTTTTATACAGACCTTCTCTATCTCAGGACTCATCCTAGAGCCTCAGAGGCCACGTTAAGGGAGGTTTGAGGGCCCTGGTCAAAGGCCGGCTGCTGGGCCTTCACATGGTGGTGGGAATCTAACAAGGAGGCCTGCCCCCTGAAAGGCCACCTCCCCCAGGTCCCGTGAGCTTCCCATGGGCCAGAGGAGCACAGCGACCTGACACCAAAGGGCCCCAGGCGCAGCTGGGGAAAGCCGGGTAAGTCCTACGCTTCGGGCTCTTTGGCCCTTCCGGGGAGGCTTCCTCTGCGGCTCCAGAAGAATGCGTGGCCTCCGATCAGCACAAAACTTGCCACAACCCTCCGCCATCCTGAGGCCTGTGTGCTGGTCATTTGCCTGTTGGGATTTGATCCATTCCCTCCCCTCCCCTCCTTTTTCCACACTCACTTGCCAAAGGGCTCCAGCTAGGTTTAGGTAGAAGGATGAGAGGGAGGAAGAAGCCAGTGTATTTCTTCCCCTTCCTCTCTCTGATGTGGCTGGAATCTCCAATGGTGGCTTTATCCTCCCCACTGGTTCCAGCTCCCCGCAGACAGGCCTTCCCTCCATGGTCCCAGATGCTTCTGGGAGCCTCCACATAGGTCCAGCTACCAGCCTCTGGTAACAATGCCCCCACTCACCAGCCCTGCTTTGTTCCACCAGCCTCAAGGGTGGGAGGGATTTCCTGCTATTGCTAATCTCTGAGTGACCTCATTGCCCCCTCCTTGACTTTTAGATCTTCCAAAGACCTTTGTAACTAAGTCCTGGCACTGAAGGGCTTCTGTTCGACCAAATGCACTGTGACTAAGGCAGCCTCTTCTCACATCTTCGTCCAGACGGCGCCTTAGCTGATGCCTACACACCTCACTGAGCTCCCTCCTGAACTCAGAAGCAAAGTTAACACACAAACTGAGGTTCTTGATAAATATCTTATATTTTAAATTTTTCCCAAGAGCAGCCATACACTGGGTTAATTAGTGAATTTATGACTTGAAATAACAATCCAACTGGCCCCAAACTCACCTGATATTTTCACAACTTTCCACTTCCTTTTGGCTAGAAAGATACAACAGATGTGCAAACTAGAGGCAGAACACAGTGTTCCAGAAAAGGATTATGCTTCTGGCAACTGCCTGCATAAGTGCAGTAAATACAGTATTAATGACTGCTAGCTGGATGCTTCTTGTTTTGCAGACATCTGCCCCATTTCAAGTCTCACATCCCACTGAAATCACTGAATTATCCTTAATGAAAAACCTTAGAAAGTTCAAATTTCTTAGTTAATTTTTCAAAAAGTTACAAATGTTAAAAAGCAGAAGAGAGACAACCGTGCAGACAGCAAGCACACGCTGCCCCTGACTTGGGGCTGCAGCTGGGACCCGCAAGCGCAGGGCTTCCCGGGCAGCAGGCACAGCATCTGTACTGTTCCTGACTGTGCTACAGGGTTTGGGAACAGTTAGTGCCCGTGAGATCTTCTAGAAGTGGAAAGGGAAAACTACTGCAAGTGTCCGACCACCTTAATATGTGCTTCTGAGGCCTCCTGTCGTTATTGCTATTCCCAGTTTGTCATTGAGCAAATGCAAGGGGCTGTCTTAAGAAAAAGCACATTAAGAAAAAGAAGAAACAAAAGAAACAGACACAACTTTTCTAAAACAATCCACTGCACAAACACCCAGGGTCCCTCAGAGTCTGTGTTGTGCCTCCCTCCCATCTGGTTAGCCCAGCTGACCACATGCTGAGGTCCCCCTCTCGGCCAGAGTTTAGTATTTTAGCCCCACTTAATGCTGCAGATGATGATATAAAGACCCCAGAAAAGTTGTCTGTAGAAACATCAATGTGAAATTCAGTGCGTTTTCAAAGTATATTGTTATTTTTATCCTAAAACCATTGGCTTAATATTAAGTTCCTATAGAATTGGAAACAATTTAAATCATAATGACTTAATTTTAAAAATAAGACTTGGACTTTTATTATTTCTTCCCACTCAAGTTCCTGGGTGATTGCATCCCTGAAAACCTACAAAAGGGAAAAACAAAATCACTAGGAAATTTTAACACGTGGGTCTTGTCCTGATTTTTGTCTCTGCTCTGCCGCTACCCTGGTGTATGACCATGAGTGTATTTCATAATCTCTCTCCTAGCCTCGCTTTATTTCTGAAAAAACAAGCAAGTGGTTGGCCCCTTCCCAGCCTAAAATATTCCAATTACCATAACTGTACAATTGGCTCTAAAATAATAAGAATCTCAGAAATGCAGGTTTTAATTCCAGATAAATCTGAAGCCTGATGGAATAAAAACACAGGCTCCTTGACTTCTAAAATCGTTTTGGATGCTACGCTGGAATTTGGGGCAGAGATTGTGAAATGTAAGAAACAACAATGTAAAGACAAAGGAATATCTGTGATTTCGAATAGCTTCCAGAAGTTACTAAGGTTTCACATGATGTCATGCACATGCTTTTTAACTTGGACTCAAAAGTTTTTCTTTTGGCACAGAAGATTTTATTTATATTTCTAAATGATCTAGCCTGACAGCATCTGAGGAAGGGAAAAACCAAACATTTCACTATGGGAACCTTCATCCTGTCACAAAGCCATTAAAACTAGTGAAAAACGATGGCACTGCTTAGTTTTATTTATAGTTTCTTCTTAATAAAATGAAAAATGAACACAAAAACACTCTGAATATAAATTTTTAAAGACCTTCAAGATCCAAGACCAGTAGCAAAACTATATACATAGACACACGCCTATAAATAGTCCTTTTTTTTTAATGTGTAGAAAGGATGGCTTATGACTGCTGCTGAGTTTTGCCTTTCTCCAAGACATCACGAATAACGAATTTGATATCCTGCAGTCCAGGTCACTGTCATCAGGAATTTGGGGACCTAACAACATGACACACATTCAGTTTCCAACTCACGTTTTATACAACCTGTCCTAAACACTACTGACTACCCCCCAGTATAACCTAATAAAGCCAGACACTCTGGGCCATATTTTTCCAGTCACCTATCCTCAAACCAACTAACCACATTACCCCAAATTAGGCTTAGTACAGGAAAGAGGAAAAGAACATTTGTTTGTACTTACTGCTTCAAGAATTTTACCCCACTTAATTGGACAAAACTTTTACATTTGTAATACCCCCTCATAATACATGATATGTAATACTTGAGAACAATGACCGTAACACTGTTATTAAACCCCTTGAGGAAGAGTCAGCAAACTTCCTAGTTAAAGGCCCAAGAGTAAATAGTTTAGGGTTTGCCAGCTGAGAGGCAAAACTGAGGATATCATGCAGGTAAGCATATAACAAGAGAGCACACAAATTTCTTCATATTTTTATTGACAAAATTCAACAGACAGTGACAACTGACTCTACACAGATCTGCTTAGAACAGAATGCCTGTGAGAGGGACATTTCACTTATTTGTGGTTTAGAGTTACTGTTCCCTATCATCAGATCAGATGCAAATATTCACCTGCAAACCCCATTCCTAGCTGTGGCCAGTGCAAAAACAGGCGTACACCTGGCTGAGCCCTGCTTTACACTTTACAACATGTTTTTGCTACTCATCCGTTTCTCCAGTTAGTCTTTCAAAACAATATTTGAGCGGCATGTGCCATGGGCCGGGCGCTCCTCTGGATGATGGGGATATGGAATGGGAGAGTAGGGCTCCCAAACATATACACATGACTCAAAGACAGGTCTGCCCACAGGGGCTCACTACATGCTCCGAAGACGTAAACACCATGGGAGAGGGGTGGATGAGTCAGGTGGGGCGGGCAGCAACATGGAGGAAGCGGCCCTGTGACCCAGCCAGACTGCTCTGTGGTTAAGAGCCCAAAGTCTAGAATGAGGCTGCTGCCTTCACACCTGCTAGCTATGTGCCTCTGAGCAAGATCCTGGACCTCCCTGCACCTCCTTTCCCAACTGTAAAATGAGAGTGGTAAAGATGGTGCCTACCCTCCAGGTGCCACAGGAGACTCAGCAGATTAATTCATGCGGAGCATTGAGAACACCGACAGGCACACCTAAGCCTAAGCAAGCCTTGGCTGCTCTCCTTACCACAGAGAGGAAGCGATAAGCTGAATCTGACACAGTGTGTGGGTTTTCCCAGGAAGACAAGGTGGAGAGCCTTCCAGACAGAACACAGTGACTGCAAACAACACATGCATGAAAAGCAGCCCTGGTGATTTGGTGTAGCTCAAAAGTGAGGTGGTTGAGAGGCAGGAGAGGAACATGGTGAGAACACACGGCGGAGTCTGTGTGCACCATTGACAGCAACGGGCCCTGGATCCTGCAGGAAAGAGACTGCATGCGCTGCAGGAGATGGTGCATCTGCATTGCAGGACCTAGCAGCGGCACGGAGGATGGCCAGGAGACAGCGAGGATGGGGACACAGCAACGAGGGAAGGGGCTAGGGCAGCAATGACCATGGCGCGGAAAAGAGAAATGGTGGTGAAGATACAGAGTCGGGGACTGGGGACCATGCCAAGCGGTTCCATAGTCCTGGTGACTTAGCTGTGGGTCACAAGGGAAGCGATGGGAGGAATCGGAAGGACACCCAGATCTCTAGCCTTGGTGAAAGATGAATGGTGGGAGTCACCATGAAGGGAATTCCAGTGCACGAAGAGTAATTGACAGGTAGGGGTCCAGACAGCACAGCAGACCAGTGAGCGTGGGGAGGCCCAGCTGTATGCCTGCAAGACAACCAGCACCAAATCCCAGGGCAGTAGAACAGAAGAAAGAGCGAGACGAGTGGTCAGGGAAATCTGGAGACTGACCAAGTGCAACTGGGGTGGGGTGACGGCAGAGAGTGAGGGGCACTGCATGCCTGGGAATGGGGCGCCAGCACACCCCAGGCCACGGGCCTGCTGTGGGGCCAGCAGAATGTGCGTGGCAGTGACATGCTGATGTGAGGAGCTCAGTGGGGAGTTGCAAGGAGGAATCTGGAGCTCAGAAAAGGAGGCCTGGGAATGCAGCTTCAAGGGTTATCAGAAAATCTGTGGTGGGTGATGTTTCCCCTGGAGAGAGGAAGGAGAATCAGACAAAGGGGAGAAACAGGACAGAGAACTATCTAAAGAAGGAAGGCCAAAGAGAAAGGGTATCCTGGGAACCAATGAGGAAGGCCAAGAACGGACACAGACAGTCAAATGGCGCCGAGCAGTCACGGAAGATGGAGGCCTGGGCACCCCCAATCGGACTGTCATGGTGAGAGAGTCAGGGAAGCCTGAACTTCAGGGGGTGAGCAGCAAATGGGAAGTACAAGGTGCCAGCAAACCATAGGCTGTTGGAGTCCCACTTCTGGATACATATCCAAGGGAAAGGAAAGCACCATCTCAAAAAGGGTGTCTCTACCTGTGTTCACCGGGCACTATTCACAACAGCCCTTTGTCCACTAAAGTGAATACTTACAACAGACATTATTCCACAAAGGCCAATGAAACAATCTAAGCATCTATCAAGAGATGAATGGATAAGGAAGAAGCAGTACATACACACAATGGAATATTACTCAACCATAAAAAAAGAGGAAATCCTGCCCTTTGTGACAACATGGAGGGACTTGAGGGCATTCTGCTAAGTGAAATAAGCCAGGTGGGGAAATGCAAATACCTCATGTTCTCACTTATATGCGGAATCTAAAAACTCCGAACTCATAGAGACAGAGTAGAATGGTGGTTACCAGGACTGGGGGTGGAGGAAATGGGGGAAGAGGTTGCTCAAAGGGTACAAACTCCCAGCTAGAAAATGAAGTTATGGGAACCTAATGTACACCGTGGTGGCATAATTAACAATACTGTATTAAGAAGACATCTTAAATGTTATAACCACACACCAAAAAAACAAGAAATAGTAATTATGTGAGGGGATAGAGGTGTTAGCTAACCTTACTGTGGCAATCATTGTGCATTATATACGTGTACCAAATCATGGCTTGTACATCTTAAACTTACATGTTATATGTCAGTAACACCTCAATAAAGATGGGAAAAGACTCCAGGCTTGTGGGGGCAGGCATGGAGCGGTAGTTGTAAAAGACCAGCCCCACAAGGTGCCCATGTTTATGACTTTTTTTTACAGATAAAATAAAGCCCAGATATTTGTCCAAGGTGCCCCAACTAGAAGTGGGAAATGTGGAATTCAGTTCCATGCCTTCCAGCTCCAAGACCAATGCTCTTTCAACCATAAAACTTCGGAAACATCATGTTCTTGTAAGCAGAAACCTACAGCTAGGAGCCATGGATTCGAATAGTAACCACAGTGTGCTTTGTTAATGCTTTAATGCTAATTAATTAAAATTCACACTTGGATCGCACATAGCATGAGGCAGTTATCACGTCAATATCCATACAACCTTCCAGGCAGACAGTCCCGCTGTGCAGAAAATGAAATGAGGCTTGCAGCTAAGTAAGTTGCCCAAGGAAGTACATGGATTAAGCACAGCACAGTGATTCAAAAAGGAGTTAATCTGGAGATACTGCTTTAAAATTTAGATAGGCACCTAAATAGGTTGCCACACCTATTAGGGTGGCTACTATCAAGAAAACAGAAAACAGCAAGTGTTGGTGAGGATGTGGAGAAACTGGAACACTTGTGCTCTCTTGGTGAGAATGTAAAATGGTGCAGCTGCCATGGAAAACAGCATGGCAGTTCTTCAAAAAGTTAAAAATAGAATCACCGTATGATCCAGCAATGCCACTTCTGGGTGTGTGCCAGAGAGAACAGAAAGCAGGTTCTCACAGAAATATTTATACACCCGTATTCAGAGCAGCATTATTTGTACTTGCCAAAGGGCAGAGGCAACCTAGCTGTCCATCAAGAAATGAACAGATAACCAAAATGTGGTCTATACATAAAGTGGAGTATCAGCCTTCAAAAAGGAAATTCGGACACCTGTTACAACATGCACCTTGCTAAGTGAAAAAAAGCCAGTCACAAATGGACAAATACTGTGTGATTCCACTCACATGAGGAACCTAAAATGGTCAAATTCATCCAGAGTAGACTGGCAGTTGCCGGGGGCTGGCAGGATGTGAAGTTGTTGTTTCACTGGTATAAAGTTTCAGTTTTGCAAAATGAAGAGTCCTAGAGATGGATTATGGTGAGAGTCACACCATGTGAACGCACACAATGCCACTGAACTGTACACGCAATGGTGCAGATGGTAAATTTTATGTGTATTTCACCACAATTAAAACAAAAACTCGGGTATTATTTCTTATTTTAAAATAAGAAACGAGACAGGGTGAGGACAAGTCCCATGTTTGTAGTTATATGACTGTTCACTGCAGACCTGGGCCCTGACCCCAGAGCTCCTGGCTCCAGCACGTGGCCTTAGTTGACAGTGGTCATGGGTGTGCTTCCAGCTCTGACTCTGATCCAAGGGGAAGCAAGTCATTATCAGTGCTGTGGTCCTCCCTCATGTACAAACCTTGCCTGATGATCTCTATCTGCAGAATCAGGCTAATTACCTTCCTTCTCTGCATCTCATGATGATATCTGTACTGTTTTTATATTACTGTCAACCTACAGAGAGAAATATGACAGGCAAGGTATGGACCAGGTGACAAAGCCTTCCTCCCCATTAACCAGGGAGCACCTGGGATGTGACCCAGAGTATAACTGAGACCCCCCCACACCTATACTGACAAGTAATTGCGCTCACACATCTGATGTTCCCATCTTTTCTCTGTCTTTTCTTTCTCAAACAAACTTCTTAAAGGCAAAACAACATGTGCTAAAACTGAAAGATCAGTTAAATGATTAGACTACCTGGGAGAAGGCAATCAATTGCTAACCTGAAACAGAGAAAATTCTTCAAAGCCCTTGGCGAGCTTTCCTGCAGTGAGGTCCCTCTGTGGCAGGGACTGACCACGAGCTGCCCACACAATACCCAGCCTTCCCTGTTTTCTTAGTAACAGGACATTTGTATGTTTGAGGGGGACAAAGTGCCAAAGAATATTACCTTTCCCAACATCCCCTGAAAACAGAGATGGCCAATGAGCTACTAGAGGAAGCACCTGGCGAAGGTATCCAGGGAGGAGTGTTAGAGGGCTGGCTGCCCCATCTTCCCCGGAGCTACTGGCTCTCTGAGGGCAGCACCAGGTCTCGTTTGCTCTTCCAGCCTTGCAGAATGGCTGGCATGCTACACTGCACAGGGGTGATCCCTTCTTTAAGTTTTGAATAAATAAACAGGAATGCTCTGATTTAGCCACATTTCATGGTTAATTAGGCAAATGAGTTGGTCATTCTCACTTTCTCCCCTCCCTTCCCCTCCCCCCACCTCTCCCACCGTGGAAAAACAAGCAAGAAGTGACTGTGCCACCAAGGAGGACAGAAGAAGATTCCCAGGGCCTGTGAATCACACACCCCTCTAGACCTGTCATACCGGGTGCTGGGTGGGTTTCTCCAAAGCACCACGAATGCTGAAGCATCAGGGGCTAAACCAGGGGGACTTCACTTGGAATGAGCCCCCACCTTGGGACGCCCACCTAACTTGAAAACTTATGTCTTAGAAGAGCACCTGATCAAGGACAAGGTTTGGGTCATCTGACCTGTGACGATTTATTATTATGTTCTTTTTTTTCTGAGAGCCTCTGTTCTAGGTCCTCAAAAGTAATCTTTTGACTGAAAGACTGTGAGATTATAAACTGAAGTCTATTGAACGTCAAAGTGGTGCCTGACCCAGAGACACACCGGCACGAAAACATCAAGAAAGATCAGTCACTGTCACACCTTCGAACCCCTGGACCTTCAAACTGGCTTTGTAAACCCCATACCCTCCCCTTTCCAGAGTCCTGGCTTCTCTTTCCATGGGCTCCCCAGATTACAAGCTATCTCTAATAAACTCCACCTGCTTTCTTTCTTTCGAGTTCAGTGTTCATTTCTATAACATTAAAACTCAAGAACCTGGTCGTGGGGGTCTGCTAACACTGGGACAGTCACAGGTAAACTGGGTAAGGTCACTCTCCTCAGAGCCCACATTCCAATCAATTCCTTAGTGAAGGACTGGGGTTTAACTAACATGCTTCAAAATCCACATGAAGGGAGGGGCTCAAGATGGTGGCATGAGTAGGGTAGCAGAAATCTCCTCCCAAAATCATGTAGATTTTTGAAAATACAACAAAGACAACTATTCCTAAAAGAGAGACCAGAAGATACAGTTCAACAGCCAGGCTACATCTGTATCTGCAAGAACTAAGCATCTCATGAAAAGGGTAAGATACACAGCTGTGACCCAGCAGGACCCGAGCACTCCCCCGATCCTAGGTCACCAGCAGAAGGAAAAGAATCAGAGTGGGAGGGAGTGGAAGCACAGGACTGCTAAATAACCAGCCCTAGTAATCTGTACCAGGAGCACAGACACACATTGCATGGTGTACTGGATATGAGAGAAATAGAAAAGTAAAATCCGACATGGAGACTGCAAGTGGGTCCCCACAGCTTGCTCCCTAGGGACAAAAGAAAAGCGGGGACTTTTTAAAAGTCATAAAGGAACAAGGGCTCAACAGCTGGACAAAATCACCCCAGCACACTCATCCTAGTAGGCTAGGAATCTGGAGGAACTTCAGGCTCCCTCACCCCCTAGAGGGTAATGCAGCCCTGAAGCCCATCACAGCAATAAGCAGCCTACCATTCATTCCCTCCGACCGGCGCTGCAAGCAAACTGCTGACCCGTCACACCTGCGGAGAAGCCGGGAACAGCCCCACCCACAGCAACCACACAGACTATCCTCCCAGCATGCAGCTAACCGGGACAGACAGAGGAATCAAGAGCAAGGTCCAGAAGGCAGGAAGGGGCGCCGTTCTCACAGGAGAACACACCCAGCGTGTCTGCCACCCCCTGCAGTGCTCTAGGTTTTCCTGAAGGCCGCCCTGCTGACGGCAGCCCAGGAGATTATCCCAGAGATTGCTCCCTGTGTTCGGGTAGATGGTACAGGCAGCAGAGAAGGACAAGGTGACCAACAAGCAGGAAGAGACTTTGTTCTCCCAGCTGACACATGTGCCACCTGCCGGTGACCACTTCTACCACCATGAAAACACAGAAGAATCTGGTCCAGTCGAAAATCACTCAGACAACCCCAGACAGAGGTCCCGGTGAGACAGAAAAACCAAACTTTCTGAAAAAGAATTCAAAATAAAAGTCATAACCATGCGGATGGAGCTGCAGAAAAATATGCAAGAGCTAAGGGATGAAGTCTGGAGGGAGATAACAGAAATTAAACAATCAATAGAAGGTCTTAAGACCAGACTGGATGAGGTGCAAGAAACTGTCAATGGAATAGAAATCAGACAACAGGAATACAGAGAATCTGAGGGAAAGGGAGATAAAAGGATCTCTAGGAATGAAAGAATATTAAGAAAACTGTGTGACCAATCCAAACAGAACAATATTTGCATTATAAAATACCAGAAAAAGGAGAGAAAGAAAAATGGATAGAAAGTGTCTTTAAAGAAATAATTGCTGAAAACTTCCCCAAGCTAGGGAAGGAAATAGTCTCTCAGACCATGGAAGCCCACAGATTTCCCAACACAAGGGACCCAAGGAGGACAACACCAACATATATAATAATAAAAAAGGCAAAGGTCAAAGACAAGGACAGAGGATTAAAAGCAGTCAGAAAGAGAAAAAAGATCACCTACAAAGGAAAACCCATCAGGCTATCATCATCAGACTTCTCAACAGAAACCTTACAGGCCAGAAGAGAATGGCATGATATATTTAATGCAATGAAACAGAAGGGCCTTGAACCAAGAATACTGTATCCAGCAAGATTATCATTTAAATTTGAAGGAGGGATTAAACAATTCCAAGACAAGCAAAAGTTGAGGGAATTTCCTCCCACAAACCACCTCTACAGGATATTTTAAAGGGACTGCTCTAGATGGAAGCACTCCTAAGGCTAAAAAGATGTCACCAGAGAAAATAAATTGACAGCAAAGAAAGCAGACCAACCAAAAACTAACTGAAGTCAAAAAATAAAATCAACTATCCACAAAAGCAGTCAAAAGAAACACAAAAGAGTATAGAATAAAACACCTAACATATAAAGAATGGAGGAGGAAGAATAGGGAGAGAAATAAAGAATAATCAGATTGCATTTATAATAGTGTAATAAGAGAGTTAAGTTAGACAGTGAAATAGTAAAGAAGCTACCCTTGAACCTTTGGTAACCACGAATCTAAAGCCAGCAATGGCAATAAGCACAGATCTATCGATAACCACCCTAAATGTAAATGAACTGAATGCACCAATCAAAAGACACAGAGTAATAGAATGGATAAGAAAGCAAGACCCATCTATATGTTGCTTACAAGAGACTCACCTCAAACCCAAAGATATACACAGATTAAAAGTGAAGGGATGGAAAAAGATATTTCATGCAAACAATAGGGAGAAAAAAGCAGGTGTTGCAGGACTTGTATCAGACAAAATAGACTTCAAAACGAAGAAAGTAGCAAGAGATAAAGAAGGACATTACATAATGATGAAGGGGTCAGTCCAACAAGAGGATATAACTATTATAAATATCTATGCACCAAAACAGGATCACCTACATATGTGAAACCAATACTAACAGAATTAAAGGGGGAAACAGAATGCTATGCATTCATTTTAGGAGACTTCAACACACCACGCACTCCAAAGGACAGATCAACCAGACAGAAAATAAGTAAAGAGACAGAGGCACTGAACAACATATTAGAACAGATGCACCTAATGGACATCTACAGAACACTCTGTCCAAAAGCACAGGATACACATTCTTCTCAAGTGCACATGAACAATTTCAAGAATAGATCATATACTAGGCCACAAAAAGAGCCTCAGTAAATTCACAAAGATTGAAATTGTACTAACCAGCTTCTCAGATCACAAAGGTATGAAACTAGAAATAAATTACACAAAGAAAACTAAAAAACCCACAAACACATGTAGCCTTAATAACATGCCCCTAAATAACCAATGGATCAAAGACCAAATAGAAACAGAGATCAAGAAGCATATGGAGACAAATGACAACAATAATTCAACTCCACAAAATCTGTGGGATGCAGCAAAAGCTGTGCAAAGAGGGAAATATATTGCAATACAGGTCTACCTCAGGAAAGAAGAACAATCCCAAATGAACAGTCTAAATTCACAATTAATGAAACTAGAAAAGGAAGAACAAATGAGGCCCAAAGTCAGTAGAAGGAGGGACATAATAAAGATTAAAGCAGAAATAAATAAAATTGAGAAGAATAAAACAATAGAAAAAATCAATGAAAGCAGGAGCTGGTTCTTTGAGAAAATAAACAAAATAGATAAACCCCTAGCCAGACTTATCAAGAAGAAAAAGAGAGTCTACACACATAAACAGAGCCAGAAATGAGAAAGGAAAAATCACTATGGACACCACAGAAATACAAAGAACTATGAGAGAATACTATGAAAAATTACATGGTAACAAACTGGATAACCTAGAAAAAATGAACAACTTTCTAGAAAAATACAACTTTCCAAGGCTGACCCAGGAAGAAACAGAAAATCTGAATAGACCAATTACCAGCAAAGAAATTGAACTGGTAATCAAAAAACGACCTAAGAAAAAAACCCTTCGCCACATCGTTTCACTGCTGAATTTTATCATTTAGTGAAGACCTAATACCCATCGTCATTAAAGTTTTCCAAAAAGTAGAAGAGGAGGGAATACTCCCAAACTCATTCAGCAAGGCCAACATCACTCTACTACCAAAACCAGGCAGACACCACAAAAAAAGAAAATTACAGACCAATATCCCTGATGAACACAGGTGCACAAATACTCAACAAAATATTACCAAACCAAATTCAAAAATACATCCAAAAGATCATCCATCATGATCAATGGGGATTCATCCCAGGGATGCAAAGATGGTACAACATTCGAGAATCCATCAACATCATCCACTACATCAACAAAAAGAAGGAAAAAAAACAAATGATCATCTCCATAGATGCTGAAAAAGCATTCGATAAAATTCAACATTCATTCATGATAAAAACTCTCAACAAAATAGGTATAGAGGGCAAGTACCTCAACATAATAAGGTCATATATGGCAAATCCACAGCCGACATTATGCTTAACAGCGAGAAGCTAAAAGCTTTTCATCTAAGATCGGGAACAAGACAAGGATACCCACTCTCCCACTTTTATGCAAAACAGTTCTGGAGGTCCTAGCCACAGTAATTAGACAACACAAAGAAATAAAAGGCATCCAAATTGGTAAACAATAAGTTAACGACCCCTGTTTGCAGATGTCATGATATTGTACATAAAAAAACCTGAGGAATCAACTCTAAAACTATTAGTCTAATATCTGAATTCAGCAAAGTTGTAGGATACAAAATTAATACACAGAAATCCATTGCATC
>JAVSCE010005868.1:0-108323 GCA_032199065.1 Smutsia gigantea | reverse complement strand
AATGAAAATGAAAAAAAAAAAGACCAAAAGGAATCAGCTGCAAGTGTTGAAGACACAAGTTGTCTGTGACGGGCTGGAAAACGTCCCTGTCCTAGGACTGCTGTGTATTGTAACAAGCCTTATAGAATGATGGCACTCTCAGATATCCGCCTAAACTGGTGGCAATGCACACTCAACCGGAACCAGCCGGGTTTACACCCCTCCTTCCACCCCACGCCTTTGTCACAGGAGTTGCAGGCCAACCAGACCTTGGCTCGCTACAGGAAGACAGTGCGTGAGCTGGATGACACCAAGGAGCGGGCCGGCATGGCCGAGACTGCTCGCAAGAAGCTGCTCACCCGACACCGCATGGCTGGCAAAGGCATCACCTCAGTGGAGATCATCCAGGTGTCCAAGACAGCCTCCTCCAAAACCATGTCTGAGGAGTGAGGTCCTCTGTGGTCCTCCCCACAGCCAGTAGGTATGGCTCCACTCTCCACGCCCGAGCTCCAAGTTCACCTGCCCTGCTCCTGCTGTGTGCCTTCCCACTTCTCTGCTTCCTGGCTTCCAGGCTGCCAGGGCCTGATCTCCTGCCACAGGAACCCCAAAGCTTCCCTTGTCCCTCCAGCTGCAGCACTCCCTCTGGCTTCTCAAAGCTCTTGCGTGGTGCTGCCCACCTGAATCACAGGTACTGGTGGTCATGACACTCCCCCACCTGAGCGGAAGCTCTCTGAAGGCAGGTCCCTTGTCTAACGCCACCTGACACGAGACCCAGCAGATAGGCACAAAGAGAGGCAAAAACATGTTTGTTTTCAGTGGAGACCCATAGGGACGTCTGCAAGCTCACAGGCAGGGTGTATTCACCTTCACACCCCTGCAGCATCATTAGTCCTGAGCATTTCAGTGCCATCTGAATTTAGGTTTCTAACATTAAGGAAATAATAATCATGGGTACCATTTCTTGAGCACTGAGTACAAGTGGGATTTTAGGGGGACAATTTATAACAATCCTTTCTTATCTCAGAATCAGTTTTCCTTAACTAGAATCAACTGAGAAAACAATACAGACCAATGTATAAAAGTCAAAATGCTAGTTGTATTATGCTATGTTTCTAGATTGAGAACTTAATGGGTGTCCACCACGGGCATCCCTGTTCTTCACCCCAGAATTGAAGGTGCTGACAAAGCTCAGCAACCACAGCCCAGCTCTCTGGGGAGCAGCCTCTGCTCCACGAGGAGGAATGGCCAGAACCCACTGACCCTGCAGCTAGATTCAAAGGAGACCAGAGGGGGTTCAACCCTGTCTTCCTGGTCCCTTCTTCCAATCTCAGGCTAAATCATTCTTCCCATGACGGCAGCAAGGGAAAGGTGAGGAGAGAGGTGAAGAATATTATTTGAGAGCAGTGGTTCCCAGAACACGGTCCTCTGGACCAGCCCCATCAGCATGCCCAGAAGTGTCAGCATTCTGAGCTTCACTCTGACCTGCTGCATTAGAAGCTGGGGTGGACCCAGCATCTGCGGTGAGCCAGCCCTCCAGGTAACTCACAGGGATGATCGAGTCTGCAAAGCAGCGCTGCAGCAGCAATCTCCCCTTGTAGAAACACAGAGCTAGGGAACGGAGGTTTCTCCTACTTTTACAAGAGCCAGGCACGTGGTACGTATTTTTCACTGTCTTTTTTGTCCTATGAGGTAGATACAAACATCTCCATTTCTCAGGTAAGGAAAATGAGCTCAGAGAAGTTCAGTGACTTGCCCATGGTCATACAAGCCCCCTGCCTTGGAAAGGCAAGCTTTTATTATTGTATTACATTATTTTTGATTTCAACTACTGTTTAGCTTTAATCAGGACGACTCAAGATCAAGGACTTGGCTCAGGTTGTGAGGAGCAGGGGGATGGAGTCTCCCTGCCAATGTGCTGATGCTCTACCTCCATGGATTCTGGGAATCTTTTTCTGGCTTCATGTTCAGACATCTGACTGAAGCAGCCCTCAGTTAGGGTACAGTTCCCTGCTCATTTACAGCTCTCTCTCAGGACTGGACAGTTTGGATTGCAGCCAAAAGTGATAACCCACTGACCTCTGAATTCAAGCTGTGGCTTTTCTTGCCACTTGGTTAGGGAGGAAACAAAAAATAGGCCACAATATCTTTCCTTAATTCTCTTACTCTTAAGTAATGGTTAGCTCAGGAAGATAGGGAAACCAGAGGCTTGTCTCTGGATGAGTCCCATGACTGTGTAACTATCTCCCCCAGGTCAAAAACCTGAGAGGAGTCCCTCTCTTAAGCTCTCACCTTGGCGTGGGTTTACTTGTTAGCTTCTTCCCATACCACCCACACGCAGGACTTTTAGCT
The DNA here is from genome assembly GCA_032199065.1 of Smutsia gigantea. Classification (NCBI taxonomy): domain Eukaryota; kingdom Metazoa; phylum Chordata; class Mammalia; order Pholidota; family Manidae; genus Smutsia; species Smutsia gigantea. The sequence goes on along the minus strand of JAVSCE010005868.1, from coordinate 105,995 downwards.
CCTTCCACCTGCTAAGTTTTAGTGGCTAGGATTAGACACCTTGTAAAGCAGATCCCCTGCCCTGGCTTGGTGACTTTATTCCTGGGCTCTGCTGGCCCTGGTCCAGTTGGTCTCTCTCCTTCCACACCCCCAGGGCACAGCCCTGCCCACAGTACCCACTAGTGATGCAGCCGGGCCCCTGGGGTCTGCTTGCTAGGTCCTGATCCATCCTCACTCTCATGCCATTTCCCTTCACTGGCCACAGGGCTAGATACGCCATGGGACGCCTAAAGCAAACTAGTGCACGGGTCAGCATTGAGCCAAGACCCCACAGAATTTTCCAAAGTGGCACTGTATTCAGTCCCACAAATACTGACCAAGCTCTGAATATGGGCTAGACCTGTACTGTGGGACACAGAGATGAATAAGAAAGAATGTCCTCCATTGTGGAGCTCAGAATCAGGTAGAGAGGTAGATGCACACTTCAATCACAAGGCTGTGAGCGAATGTTCTGTGACATGTGGTGTTTGCATCTCGCGGAAAGGGATCACAGGGGAGGAGCCACTGGCTGAATGGAGCAGCTCCACAGACAATGTGACCAGGACAGGAGTCTAGAGTAGTGTCACTCAGTGGGTGGTTCCTGTTTGCTACCTGCTCAAAACAACAGAAGTATAGAAACTGAGAGGAAGTTTTCAGAGATTTTTAGAGCAGTTGATGCTGCCATGACATCCAAGTGCATTGCCAATGTATTTTATGAAAATATTACACTCTGATATTAAAATAAATACAAAGGAAAAAAATTAATGGAAATGTAAAAGAAAACATAAAACTGATCCCTCACCAGGTAAAGAAATGAGTTCCAGACACGCCAAAGTGCAGAGGTGGGATTCACACAAGAGTACAGCGTGGCCAGAGGTGGGGCTCAAGATGGGACAAGAGCCGAGGCTGACGGGACAGGCGTCGGGGAGGCCATGAAGGGCCCTCTTGAGCCCAAGTATTCCACAATCTCCATATGGAAATCTTGCCAATTTTTAAAACCCATCTGTGGGATGTGATGAGCAGTAGCTTTTCTTTCTTAGGAAGACATGTCACAATGGCAGAACGAGCCTCTTGGCCCCTCAGGAGACGCCCCGGGCTCATGGTGGACACTGCACGCCGGGACTCACACTCACGCCTTCTCAGCACCTGGGTGGAGGTCAGGCCTACCTGGGCATGCCAAGCCCGAAGAAGGGGCCTCAAAGCCTCACAGAGCCAGGTGTGACCCAATGGTGTCCATTACAAGGAAGGAAGCCCGTGCAGAAGCAGCCCTGGCATCGTGGGGTACTGTCTTTCTAGCAAGAAGTGGGCAAAGACGTCAAGTCCCCGCTCTGGCCCATGACGATTTTCCCAGCCACCCCCCGACGTTTCTTCTTCCAGGGTGATGCAGATCTCAACAGCAGACCACACCACTGAGAAGAAAAATATACAAAAATAGAAAACTGGGTCTATCCTGATAATGTTTACTATGCAAACGAAAGTGCAAGTCAGAAAGAGACAGGTCCTAAAGAATAAAGAGAGCCAGGGGGGCGGAGGGAATGGGTTTGGGGATGTAAATACCCAGCCAGGAGGAGCTAAAATCAGTGTGGCTTCTCTGAGACTGCCACAAGCTGTGTACGCTCCTGGATGCCAGTAACATGGGTCTGTTTTAGTTAGAGATTCTCCATGTTCATGTCAAGGATGGAATATCTGTGTGACCTGGCTGTTCTCTAGAAGTAATTCCTCACATGCACAATTTGAATGCTTTGACCCAATACAGCTTAAATAAAAGAAACATGAAAATAGACCAACTTAAGATTGTTTTTAAGTGAAGAAATTTTATTTTTCTAAGACTTCCAAACCTAAGGCTTTCAAAAGGCAATTTTTACAATGTATCAGAGTTCACAGACTTGTTTCTATTGGAAACCGTGAAAACCCTGCAGTCTTGGTGAGACTTGGTGACACTTCTCTGCAGATTTTGAAAGGGTGTATCAGAGATAGGAAGATGAACAAGGTTTCATAAAATGAGCAAATTACGGAATCTGAAGGGATGTTAAGATCCATCCAGGCTAACAACCCACAAGGCCACGGGCATGCTAGACCTCAGCATATCCCAGGATATTCAGACATGGGCACGTCAGCTCTGTGAGGACAGCCAGGTTTGTGTGTTTTATTCACTGCTACATCCGCAGCAACTAGAGTGCCAGGCCTAGCGGACATAAATACATGTAGAGTCAATGAATGATGGAAAACAAGGTGCCTCCAAGGTTGTCCTACCTGACATTGTCAGAAAGTTCTCCCTTAAATCAAGCTGAGACTTGCCTCCTGGTGGTATTCACTTGCCGAGCCTGCTGTTGACACTCAGAACCTTGCAGAACAACCTTAATGGAAGACAGTTCCCATGGTTCCACCAAGTTTTCTCTTCCCGGGGCTAAATATTCCTGGGTCCTCCAACCTCCCCAAGTATGACAGGGTTTCCACTGTCACCTTCTACCAGTCCTCGACCCTGTCCTTCTCCTCACTCTCCTTGGAGTGCAGGGGCAGAGGGCTGATCGTTCACAGCCCTCACAAAGCACCCTTCCCTGACTTGCTGGAAACAGTGCCTTCCCTTTGACTTTCAGCACTCTGACTTTCTCCAATCCATTGGCAGGCAGAAATCATTGTCCAGACAGGTAAAGGGATATTAGCATTTTTCTGGGGACCCTCTCCACCTGCACACAGGCCCTTGTCCTCCTTGTGATGGTTCTAAGCTTGGTGTTCCAGAGGAAACACTTGGTTCCTTCTGTGCAAATGGACCAAATGTGAAGACACTGCCCTCTGGTGGTGGGGTCTCCAACTGCGTGTGTGGATTTCCTGGGAGACACCGAATCACAGAATCTTAGAATTGTATTAGAATTTTAGCACTCAAAGGGACATTCAGAGGATGTCTAGACCAACTCTTAGCCAAGTGGGGGCTTCCCTCCATAACCGCCCTGACAAAACAGTGATCCAACTTGTCCCTGAGCCTTTCCGGTGGAAAAGGAAGCCTATTGCACTTTTGCTGACAATCATGGTTCAGAAGTCCCACCTAATATTGAGCCAGAATTTGTCACCGTATATTTTGCCCTTATTTTGATCTACTTTTCACCTCTGTAATTATATAAATGAGTCTATTTCTTACACTTTGACGTCAGACAGCTACGGGTTCCACTTTCCCAGCAGTGTGACCTTGACCTTGGGCAACTTAACCTATCTCACCTCCTGTTTTCTCAACGACGATTAAATGAGGAATAATAACAGCATCTGCCTCATAGGAATGTGAAGTTTAAACAAGATAACCGGCACAGAGCCTATTTGTGCATGATACTTAGACACTTGCCAAGTTTCTTTCAGCATTCCGTAGGACTTAACACTTGATTTCCTGAGAGAGGCCTGGCAAGGCCTGTCAGTCTAGCAGCTGACAGCAGCAGGCCTCTTGCTGGAGAAATGCAATGGCATTCCGTGGGAGAACTGCAGAGCAGCCCATCACTTTGAGGGGAGGAGGGGGCAGGTGCAGACGGGCTCAGGGACTTGCCCAAGACCATTCAGTTAATGGCACAGCTAGAAATTCTTCGTAGCATGAGATGAGGTGAGGTTTCTGAGCCAGTATTCACTTAGCTACACATGCTGTTTTCACCTAAGGACGTGTAATTTCAGAATGGCTTGAAGCCTCAAAGGGTATCTACAGCCTTGCAAAACAGTAACACTAATTAGTGTCCAGGATGACTGAAATCAGGGCACTGGTACCAATGTTCTGCAGGGTAAACGGAGCAAAGACAATTTAAATAATTTTGCTAAATGTTTTGAGCTGACTTTGAAGGCCGCTAATATTTGTATCACTAATCGTATTAACTATACTTTATTTTCTGTATTCTTGATGCTCCAGCACCTGGGAGCCTCCCTGACCAAGGAGACACTGCCTCTTCCAGGGCTAGCCAATTCTTAAAAAGATAGAAACAGCTTTCACACACAGACCAACCAATCTGGAGCGCACACTCTGAACCACCTTCTCTGTCTAGCTCTTATACTCGAGGAGGCAATTTTCACCTGCCCTGATTATCCCAGGGCCAAATGGCAAGGACGGCCCCTATACGCCAGAGCCTGCTGAAATGATCCGAAGTAGCCAATTCTAAACCTGCTTACCCTGCCTCACCTGGTCCTTCCCACGGAAGCCACAGTAAAGGTTTGTGCCTATGCTTTCCCCTCACACCTTCCGCCCCCTGACCAGCCCTGGTGCTTCCCGACATGGCCCTCAGTGGCATGCCATGCTACGCCTCCTGTTCCAGGGATGGGTCTGTGAGCATAAAAACTTCTTCCTTCAAGACAATCATTTCCATGTCTGTGTTTTACCTACCTGACTAAAACAAATTCAAGGTACATTTAAAAACACTAATTGCCTTCCTCATCCTTTCACATGTGAAGCAATCTTGGGTCTTTCTGGGGAAACCAGCAGGTTTTGGGTCTGCCCCACAGACGCTGTGCAGCACACTTTTAGGTGTTCCCAGGAATCACAAAATTGTCACAAAAGATTCCCTGACCCTTCCACGCACAGGCTACCAGGAACTGGGGTTGGAGATATGTTGTGAACTCAAGGCCAGCTTTGAGTTTTCGTAGAATCACAATGCTGAAATGGAACCTGCTGGATATTATAAGGGACTGTTTTTCCCCTGCTTCCTGAACCCTGCATTAGCCTCATGAAAAATGTATCCTGTGACTTTGAAGCAGTGTTTCCATAAAACTTTCTCTACAGACATTTTAAAAAACAACTTTTAAAAATAGGTAGCAAAATAGTAACCAGACATTTAGACCAGGGGAAACCTGTATTATGAGAAATGGGTTTAGCAATTAGGAAAGCTACTGTGGGGCAGGTACAAGATGCTACAGAGGAGGCACTAAGACCAGTCCTGGAAGATAAAGGGAGGTGTTCTGGAGGAAACCATGTTTGGCAAAGCCTAAGGCTGAGTACGAGTTAGGCATAAAGGGGAGGAAGAGTATGTGGGGACAGAAGGTGGGAGCAGGACCAGCTAATAGGGTACTCAGTGGCAGGCAGCAGCTCACAAACCAAGAGCGGGACAGCCAGAGAGGCACTTGATGGTCTTATGCTCTGTGGGGAAGTTGGGGTTCCTATGGCCAGGATCCTCACTGAACTTAAACCACCTGATGACATAACTGGCCTGTTCCTAGGCTACCGCTTCCACACCTTTAGGCAATAAACTATTATTGCACTATATAGAGAGCTCGGCCCAGTGCTCTGGGCAGAGGCAGAGACACTAGTGCTCTACCTACTGGCAGGAGAACAAGCCACATAATAAACCCTTTCAACCCAAAGAAACATTCTGCTGTCACACTGAATCCATAGCGATCTTGCTGGGGGCTGAAACCCACTGGCAAGACAATTGGCATAGTTGGCAGGATTCATTGTTGACCAAGGAAAAAGACAGGCTGCCCTTATGGGAGGGGTGCTTCAGCAGCCTGCCCCTATGAATGGGGAGACAGTGGATCGTCCCCAGTGGGTATGTGGTCTGAGGTGGCTTGCCACCTAGAGGGCTGGGACCCACCCCAGGACTGGAGGCAAGTGGAGGTGACACCTGAGGCAGCAGGGATAGCCCTTGGTATAGTAAGCAGGTCTTTTGAGAGACAGACTGCTCATGAGGCAGCGGGGACTGTGGGTTGGAAGCTTTTCACAGTATTAAAAAAGTCGACAGAAAACAAAATAAGATAAACCCCTAGTCAGACTTATCAAGAAAAACAGAGAGTCTACACATGTAAACAGAATTAGAAATGAGAAAAGAAAAATCACTACGGACGCCACAGAAATACAAAGAATTATGAGAGAATACTATGAAAAATTATATGGTAACAAACTGGATAACCTAGAAGAAGTGGACAAGTTTCTAGAAAAATACAACCTTCCAAGGCTGACCCAGGAAGAAACAGAAAATCTGAATAGACCAATTACCAGCAAAGAAAATGAATTGGTAATCAAAAAACTACCTAAGAACAAAATCCCTGTACCAGATGGTTTCACTGCTGAATTTTATCAAACATTTAGTGAAGACCTATTACCCATCGTCCTTAAAGTTTTCCAAAAAGTAGAGGAGGAGGGAATACTCCCAAACTCATTCTATGAGGCCAACATCACTCTAATACCAAACCAGGCAAAGAGACCACAAAAAAAGAAAATTATATACCAATATCCCTGATGAACATAGATGTAAAAATACTCAACAAAATATTAGCAAACCAAATTCAAAAAGACATCAAAAAGATCATCCATCATGATCAAGTGGGATTCATCCCAGGGATGCAAGGATGGTACAACATTCAAAAATCCATCAACATCATCCACCACATCAACAAAAAGAAGGACAAAAACCACATGATCGATCATCTCCATAGATGCTGAAAAAGCATTCAGCAAAATTCAACATTCATTCATGATAAAAACTCTGAAAAAAACGGGTATAGAGGGCAAGTACCTCAACATAATAAAGGCCCTATATGACAAACCCACAGCCAACATCATACTTAACAGTGAGAAGCTGAAAGCTTTTCCTTTAAGATCAGGAACAAGACAAGGATGCCCACCCTCCCCACTTTTATTCAACATAGTTCTAGAGGACCTAGCCATGGCAATCAGACAACACAAAGAAATAAAAGGCATCCAGATTGGTAAGGAAGAAGTCAAACCATCTCTGTTTGCAGATACATGATAATGTACATAAAAAACCCTAAAGAATACACTCCAAAACTACTAGATCTAATATCTGAATTCAGCAAAGTTGCGGGATACAAAATTAATATGCCAAAATCTGTGGCATTGCTATACACTAATGATGAACTAGCAGAAAGAGAAATCAGGAAAACAATTCCATTCACAACTGCATCAAAAAGAATAAAATACCTAGGAATAAACCTAACCAAGGAAGTGAAAGACCTATACTCTGAAAACTACAACACACCCATGATAGAAATTAAAGAAGATACCAATAAATGGAAACACATCCCGTGCTCATGGATAGGAAGAATTAATATTGTCAAAATGGCCATCCTACCTAAAGCAATCTACAGATTCAATGCAATCCCTATCAAAATACAAACAGCATTCTTCAATGAACTAGAGCAAATAGTTCTAAAATTCACATGGAACCACAAAAAAACCTGAATAGCCAAAGGAATCCTGAGAAGGAAGAATAAAGCAGGGGGAATTATGCTCCCTGACTTCAAGCTCTACTACAAAGCCACAGTAATCAAGACAATTTGGTACTGGCAGAAGAACAGACCCATAGACCAATGGAACAGACTAGAGAGCCCAGATATAAACCCAAGAATATATGGTCAATTAATATATGATAAAGGACCCATGGATATACAATGGTGGAAATGACAGCCTCTTCAACAGCGGGTATTGGCAAAACTGGACAGCTACATGTAAGAGAATGAAACTGGATTATTGTCTAACCCCATACACAAAAGTAAACTCAAAATGGATCAAAGACCTGAATGTAAGTCATGAAACGATAAAACTCTTAGAAAACAATATAGGCAAAAATCTCTTGGACATAAACATGAGCAACTTCTTCATGAAAATGTTTCCCCAGGCAAGGGAAACAAAAGCAAAAATGAACAAGTGGGACTATATCAAACGAAAAAGCTTCTGTAAAGCAAAGAACACCATCAGCAGAACAAAAAGACATCCTACAGTATGGGAGAATATATTCATAAATGACATATCTGATAAGGGGTTGACATCCAAATTATATAAAGAGCTCATGCACCTCAACAAACAAAAAGAAAATAGGCCAATTAAAAAATGGGCAGAGAAGCTGAACAGACACTTCTCCAAAGAAGAAATTCAGATGGCCAACAGGCACATGAAAAGATGCTCCACATCGCTAATCATCAGAGAAATGCAAATTAAAACCACAATGAAATATCACCTCACACCAATTAGGATGGCCACCATTCAAAAGACAAACAACAACAAATGTTGGTGAGGATGTGGAGAAAAGGGAACCCTCCTACACTGCTGGTGGGAATGTAAATTAGTTCAACCATTGTGGAAATCAGTATGGAGGTTCCTCAAAAAACTCAAAATAGAAATACCATTTGACCCAGGAATTCCACTCCTAGGAATTTACCCCAAGAATGCAGCAGCCCAGTTTGAAAAAGACATATGCACCCCTATGTTTATCGCAGCACTATTTACAATAGCCAAGAATTGGAAGCAATCTAAGTGTCCATCAGTAGATGAATGGATAAAGAAGATGTGGTACATATACACAATGGAATATTATTCAGCCATAAAAAGAAAACAAATCCTACCATGGAATAACATGGATGGAGCTAGAGGGTATTATGCTCAGTGAAATAAGCCAGGTGGAGAAAGACAAGTATCAAATGATTTCACTCACCTGTGGAGTATAAGAACAAAGCAAAAACTGAAGGAACAAAACAGCAGCAGACTCACAGAACCCAAGAATGGACTAATAGTTACCACAGGGAAAGAGAGTGGGGAGGATGGGTGGGAAGGGAGGGATAAGGGGGAAAAAGGGCTATTACAATTAGCACACATAATGTAGTGGGGGGGGGATACAGGGAAGGCAGTATAACACAGAGAAGACAAATAGTGATTCTATAGCATCTTACTACACTGATGGACAGTGACTGTAATGGGATATGTAGTGGGGACTTGATAATAGGGGGAGTCTAGTGACCATAATGTTGCTCATGTAATTGTACATTAATAATACCAAAATAAAAAATAAAAAAGTCTTCAGAAGAGAAGGATATGCTCCTGAAAAAGACCCAAGAAATGGTGGCACGAGAACGTGAGCTGCAAACTGCTGTGGATTCCCTGAAGAAGGAAACGGAATTGATGCAAGAGGAGGCAGCACAAGAACACCAGCAGCAAGGTGCCACTGGAGAGGTAAAAGATTCCTCAAAGAGTGAGACAGCAGTGTGTCCAGGTGCTCTGAAGGAGGAAAAGACCTTCAAGGTAAAAGACCAATTCCTGAGGGAAGCACAGGCAGAGGTGGCACGAGAACAACAGCTGCGAAGCATTGAGGTGAAGGTAAGAGAGCTGCTGAAGACTGAGCTAGCATTGCCACAAGGCACACGGTACAAAAGGTAAAGGATGTAGCAGAGGAGGCACTTGGGGGAGAAGACAGAAAGGTGCCATCAGCCCCAGGAGCTGGGGAAGGATGGAAGGGTGGTGCTGGAGCCACTGACTCCTCCTGTATTGAATGCATGCCCAGTGGTTGTAAAGAAAATAAAGACCCAGCAGTAAAGAGTTCCCTAAGGAGAGGAGCAGCCGTCTCCCCAGGTCATGGAGCACTCTATGCTCCGCCCCTATACTCAGGCTGAGCTGGTGGATTTGGGCTCCCAGTTTAGGCAGAAGCCCTCGGAGTCAATATCAGCTTGGCCTCTGCATCTGTGGGACTTAGGGGTGGATGGAATTGTTCTGTCGGGGTCAGAGATGGGAAAGCTGGCTTCCCTGACAGTTCAGCGCACCTTGAGGCAACAGTTACAAAGTGCACATCAGACCCCAGGGAATCATTCCCTCCTCGATTGGCTTATGGCAGCACTTCGTGCTGTGTGGCACAATCAGGGTGATCTACCATCTTCTCCTGTTAGATGGCAGACATATGCTGAGCTCCAATGGGTGGTACGAGATCTAGGCATAAGAAATGCCATCTATAGTCCAGAGAATTATGGCCCAGATGAAGAGATTTCCACTACTGGGATGAGAAATACTGTGCTTCAAATGCCCCCCACATCCCTGTGTGGATCTGTAGTGGCCATTCTTTCCCCTCACTTAGGGCAGCCCATAGGTGAAGTGACACGTACAGTAGCAGACTTAGGAGAGGCTGAAGCAATGAGAACATGGAAAAAAATAAGGTCTGCTACTCACAAGAATTTACAGGGCCCCATGAAGGATATGAGGACCCAGGTGTGGGTTGATTTAATAAGGGCAGGATGGAAGGAAATTAGATGGGAAGTCAAATATGATCTTACTAGAGCTATGGCAACAAGTGAAACAGAGCAGCAATTCCAGTCATTAAGACCAAAGAGGCAAAGTTCACAGTAGTACATCATGAACGGCCAGAAGGTAGGAGCATCTTACTGGCGAGTTTTGTTTTATCATTATGGCCAGTGCATGCACCTTTGGTAGCATTATATATAGAACCTTCAGTAACCCCCATGGGGAAAGGAGTAAAAGTATGGTATACTAGACCTGGACGGGACCCCCTTCCTGCTACAGTCCTATCACAGGACCACCTCTTGCATGCATCCTACCTGATGGACAAAATTTGCCTATGTTGGTGTCATTAAAACATATGTCTTATCACCCCTAAGGTCTTTGTGGATTGGGAACTTTCTCTGGCTTGAGGACTATTATATTTTTTGTTATTAGGAACCTCCTCTGGCTTGAGGATTATTATAATTTTTGTTACCCGTATCAAAACCTTGTTGTATCTTAATTTTTGTTATTATCTCTAAGTTGTTGTTATCCTGTTGCTGTTGTGGAATCTGGTTACTGTGCTCCAGCTTTCTCGCACAGGGACCACTGCGGAAGATTGAGAGTGTGTAGATTGTAAGGTGAGAATCCTGGTGGAGTGTGGGGAAGTTGGGGTCCCTATGGCCAGGATCCTCACTGAACTTAAACCACCTGATGATGTAACTGGCCTGTTGCTAGGCTACCACTTCCACACTTTTAGGCAATAAGCTATTATTGCACTATATAGACAGCTCGGCCCAGTGCTCTGGGTGGAGGCAGAGATGCTAGTGTTCGACCTACTGCCCGGAGAACAAGCTGAGTAATAAACCCTTTCACTCCAAAGAAACATTCTACTGTCATTTCTTTGTATAGCAAACTTGCCAGGGGCTGAAACCCACTGGCAAGACACACTCTAAACCCTGCAGTCAGTTTCAGAGTTAGTGCAAGTCAAGGACTCCAGTCTCCATCCTCCCGCATCGGTTTACTCTTGAGTTTGTCAGTACAGATGCCACAGCTCTAAGCATCATATCTTCCCACAACCATGTTCAAGACAGGAAAAAGATAAGACTTCCTTACTGTCCTTTTTATCAGGGAGCATATTTTCTTCCCAGAAGCTCCCCAGGAGACTTCCTCGTAAGTCCTGATTGGCAGAAATGAGTCACATGCCCATTCCTAATCAGCAGCAAGTGGCAGTGGGGTTGGACCAAATGTGGTTTATTCCCTGGACTAGGAAAGGACCTGACTTCCCTGAGGGCCACTTGAACAAAAGTGTGGACACCAAGGGAGGAAAGGTGATGTGTGGATAACCAGAGTGTCTGCCACAAAAAAAAAACACGGTGAGAGTCCTTGGTGACCTGTTACGGAGTGTGGACTTTACACAGAGGCAAGGGAGGTTTGTCATGATTCAATTCAGGTCATGTATTTTTGGTAGGAATACTACAGAAGCAGAGCTGTTTTCCACCACTGCATCACCGGATGACACATGAGGTCAGTGGGTGCTGTTGTTAGTGATGTTAGCTGTGATCACTCAGTGAAGGTGGTGTCCACCCCAGCTGAAGAACACCTATATCTGGTGTGAGCTCCTTAAGACTATTCCTGTCATGAAAGGCAAAGAAGAAAAGGCTGAGAAACTGTTTCAAATTAGACTGAAGAAACATGCACAATGACATGCAACAAATGATCTTGGATTGGCTTTAGGATCAAGAAAAAAAATTTCTCAAAAGGATATTATTGGAACAACCAGTGAAATTTGAATGTGAACTTATAATTATGTGTTACATAATTAAGTTCTGCAGTTAGCTTATGTTAATTATTGTTATAGTAAATAATGTTGAAGTAACGTCAACTGCCCTGAATTTGACCATTGTGTTACGGTTATGTAAGAGAAGGTCCTTGTTATTCAGTTACATACTGAAAAATTTAGGGATGAAGAGTCATGATGTCTTGGACTTTCAAATGGTTCAACAAATAATAAAAATAATAACCATTGTTATTTACATATATATATATAAAATACATATATATATATATAAGATAGAATGATAAAGCAGATGTGACAAAATGTTAACAACTGGTGAAAATAAGTAAACAGGTATACTGATATTCATTATACTATTCCTAAAACTTTTCTGTAGGTTTGAAAGCTTTTTTAGGGGGAAAAAAAGAAATACAGAAGTGGTAGATATGACTTGGTGACTGACTGCCTGGGAGGCAGTAACCAATCTATGGTAGGTGATGACACCTTGAAGTGGGAGGTAAAGAAGAGAGTAGAGTCTGAAGTGCAGAGGGGAGGAGAAATAACGGGTCTTAAATATATTAAACTGAAGTGGGAGCTAATGAGACACCAGGCTGGGCAGCTCAGTGGCAGTCGGAACTATCAGGAGTCAGGAACGAAATGACACAAAATGTCACGAGGATCAGCAACCTAAAGGTGATGGTTGAAGCCAAGAGCCTGTGTGATCACTTAGGGTGTGTACAGGGGGAGGCGGGACTTGGGCTCACCCGCATTATGGTTCAGGCCCAGGGCAGAACCAAACACGAACAGCTCTGCTGAGGAGCAAACCAGCTGTTTCACTCAGCGCTCTTGCAAAAATAATCACTATCCTGATTATAGGTAGTTTTCTGCTACCTCAAATTTGTTCCTGAAGAGACACTCTGTGTTGGTTAACTTCCCCCCAGGTGTGAAATTACTCAGCGTTTGCCAACATCTTCATTTGGGAGTATGACATAAGAAGCCTACAAATATATCTGTGATACACGCACACAAAATCAGAGGCATGCTATATGCTACGGAACTACAGTCACCCCAGGTTAATGCATTCCTGAAAGCAACTTTAAAATCAATGGAGCCTATATTACATTATATTAAATGAGAAAATAAGAATGCATTCACTGCCTGTCCAAAAACTCCAACCAATTTTTCTAAATATCACTAAAACCCTCTTCAACACTGATAAAAAATTCTCCAACCATTTCTGCATAATATAAACATTTTAAACACTAATTACCTAATTATTTAACACTTAATGAACTCCATAGTGCCTACATCTGTGAGCAGTACACAGTGATATGCACCATATCGGATAAGAATTAACCTTCTCTTTAACAATCAACATACATACACTGCAAAGCAAACAATGTAATAATGTGTTAAAGACATATAATTCATGCAATCAAATCTGGCAAAATAAAATAGACAAATAGGGTAATTTTTTTAAATGGTTACTTACCAAATAATTTTGGTAATGGAGGACTAGGACAACAGACAACTCTCCCACTAATGGTAACTAGAAAAGTGGACAGAATATACAAAACATCTACTCAAAGATAAGAAAGAACTAATAAGGTAGTAAATACTAGTCAATACCCAAGAAAAAAAGAACATCAGAGAGTGAGCACAGCATTTTAGGAATGCTTTACCTAAACAGCTATTTGCTGATTTCAGAACAGATGGTTGAGAGGCTAAGCAATACTTTTTAACAGCTTATCATGTCTACAGACACAAAAGGTAGAGTCCAGGACAAGGGTCCAGATAAGTGTTTGTTATATTAGTCAGGGTTCTCCAGAGAAATGGAACCAATAGGAGAGAAAACAAGAGTGAGAGGGAGGGAGAGAAAGAAGTAAATAGATATAAAGAGATTTATTATAAGGAATTGGCTTAAGTGATGGAGGCTGGTAAGTAAAAAATCTGCAGAGCTGATGTCCCAGTTCAAGTCCAAAGGCCAGAAGCTGCTGTAGAACTAGAAAGAGATAACGTTCCAGTTTAAAGGCTGTCAGGCAGGAGGACAGTCTTTTGTTCTATTCAGGCCTTCAACTGATTGGATGAGGCCCACCCACATTAGGGAGGGCAATCTGCTTTATTCAGTCTACCAATCTAAATGCCAATCTCATCCCAAAACACCCTCATAGAAACACCCAGAAAAGCCTTTCACCAAATATCTGGGTATCCCATGGCTCAGTCAAGTTGAAAAATAAAATTAACCATCAAACCTGCACTTTAGGTTGGGACACTAGGAGTAAGGGTGAATTAGAAGATGAATATTCTTCCAAGGACTGGAGCCAGCTTTAGAAAATCTCAAATCCTAAAATTAGGTAAGGGTGACCCCAGGTTGCTGACATACTCAGGCACCTGGCAAAATGAAAATGAAAATCTTATCTGGGCAAAGATAAAATCATTTTAGGTCTCAAATTATTCCTACACACACACAAAAAAAATGTTAGACACAGTGTTGGAAACCAAGCACAGGAGAAGACAAGAACATAAATGAGAACTAGTCAAGACAACATGTTGGTAACAGAAACAATCCCATAGGACCTTAAGAAAATGGTAAATACATAGTATTTATTAAAGAATTAAAATACATGAAAAGAATAGCATATAATTGTGGGGAAGGATAATAATGGAGTGAAGGTATTCTAAGACCTTTGCATAGATAAAGTACTAACCACGGGTTTGCTGGTAAATGTTGAACAACTAGCTCTCTCTAGGACAAAAGTCCTCATCTATAGCCTTTGCTACTCTCCATGGTGTAAATGCTCCCACGATGGCTAATTTCAAGCTACCAACAAGTGGTTGTTGAACATGGAGTTGGGAAGAGATAAGCACAATCAGCTGTCCTGAGTCAGTGTGAGCTGGCTCCAGCGCACCTTTAAATTAGTCCTTGTAAATGGAATAATAAAAAAAAAAATCCAAAAGAAGGCAAGAAAGGAGAGAAGAAAGAAAAGACAGAATAGGCAGGACAAAAACAAAGCATATAATAAGATGGTAGAGTTAAGCTCAAATATATCAGTAATTACTTTAAATGTAAATAGACTAGATATTTCAGTTAAAAAATAAATATACAATAAAAATAAAATGCAACTATACCTTGTTTATGAGCAAGACATCTAAAAGCATAAGGTAAGAGAAAAGTTGAAAGTTTAAAAAGAAAAAAAATATACTAGGCAAATACTAACAAAAGAAAGCTGGCATAGCTGTATTAATATCAGAGGAGTAAAGATTAAGACAAAGCACTGTTAGAAAGGAATATTTCATGATAAAATATTCATCAGAAGACATGATAATTCTATAACACAGAGGCATCTATAATAATAGCCTCAAAATACATAAAGAAAAAATGACAGAATTAGAGTAGAGATAGACAAATCCACAATCATTTGGGAGCTACTAACACACCTTTCTTAGTAACTGAAAGAAAAGCAAGCAAAAAAAAGTAATTAAGCTAGAAATTACACAGTTAAGGCAGAAATCAGTAACAAAATGCAACATAAAATTTCCATGCTTAAAATTAAGAAATGGCAATCCTACACAAATTCTTCCTGAAAATTTAAGAGAAAGGAATACTTGTGAATGCTAAAATGCCAGAATTATTCTCATACCAAAACTAGAAATTACAAGTGAACTACAAAATAATTTCCTTCATAAGAAAAAAAGTTAAATAGGATTTAAAATTGTTAGATTCTTAACAAAATTGTAGCAACTGAGTACAATAATGTATAAAAAGAATAATACAAAGAGTGTATATCAATAATACCTTAATAAAAAATTAAAAGCAAAAAAAAAATAATACATCAAGACCAAGTAGGACTTTTCCCAGCAAAAGTTTACTTTAACACTGTAAATCAATCAATGTAAAAACTATAAAACCTCTAGAAAAAAATAGGAGAAAATCTACCTGACCTTGGGTTAGGCAAAGATTTCTTGGGCATGATACCTGATAAATGGACTTCCTCAAAATTCAGAACTTCTGCTCTTTGAAAGATATTAAAAGAATGCATGGAGAGAAGCCACAACTGGAAAATAATTGTGACAATCAACTTGGTACAGTATGTTTAGATAATAATTGCCACAATTTATTGACTGCTTCTAATGTCCCAAGACCTGTCAGACACTATATATACATTCTCCATCTTAATCATTAGAACAACCCTAAGCTGTGGAATCTATTATCCTCATTTGACAGGTAAATTTAGAGTTGATTTACTTGCCCGAAGTCATTGAAGCTGGTACTCTGCAGTCAGAATTTGAACCCAGTTCTAGTTCTTTCTAAAGAACTCTCTTAAGCACTCCATCACACCACCTTTTTATTAAAGTAATCTAAAATTGCATAGCAACACGGAAAAAGTGTTAGAAACAAAACGTTTAAGTGGGCCTTCTTTCCAGATTTACAGGCTAGCGCACTACAGACTTCACTTCCCAATTTAGGAAAACGATACCTGGCATTCAGAAGTATGCTTATGTGCCTGTCTTGTAGGTATGGTATTTGTGATAGTGTGCTATTTATATACCATCTGGACTACCTTATGCTCCTACACCCCATAAAGTGGTCCCATCCCTGCGCTATGGAAATGAACTGGGTAAGCATCTTAGAGTAGAAAACTGCATGCATTTTTCAGTCCCTCTGCACTGAATTGTACAAGATCCTTCCTACAGGAAACTCACCCTCCTTGGGATATTGGGACAATATCTAAAGCTTAAGGATTATTAAGTTTTAATACAGAATATGCATTTTATATTTTTGTCCTTTTGTTTACTTACAGCCTTTATAGGCATTGATTCAATAATACTTCAAACAGTCTTTGTGGTAAGTAGGTGGTAGACATTAACCCATGTAAGAGATGGAGTCAGATTGGCAGTAACTATTCACTGTTGTTCAGCTGGTAGCACAAGCAAGTTCCTCTCTTCCAAATCAAAGCTCTCCTGAGCAGAAGGAAATTCTTAGGCCTTTACAAATACACAACCTTTCCAACCCATGACTAATTTTGCTCTGATGGTCTATACAAGCTCCTCCCATTTACAACTGATGGTAACCTCTGTTCTTTGAAATCCCAGTTTGTTTCATTTATGCATAGTTTCATTCAACAAACATTAAGACCTTCCAGATTCAAGGAACTGTGCATTTCTTTGTATTAAAATTATGTGAACTGGTCATATTCTAGTCTCTAAGTTCCCGACAGAGGGATCCTACCCAACTCTCCTGTAAACTGCATCATGCTTAACACATACTTGGCCCTTGGTGAGTACTCCTTAAATATTTGATGACTTCAAGTTGGACAAATTCCAGTTCAACCCTGCTCCAATGCCAATAAAATCAATAAAGCAAACAAAATCCTGCTCGGACAGTCACCAACCCTTCTTCCTCCCATTTCCCATTTCTAAGTATGCTCCCTGGTACTAATTTTTTTAAGGAGTCCTCATTTTGGATGTGAAATCAGTGTCATTAGGCAAGTCTGAAAAGCAAAACACTAAAAATAACTCACCCTCCTTGGTTCTTACACCAGGGCACCATGGTATAATGGGAAATGCACTGGGACAGGCGTCAGGAGACCAGTCCTGGCACTGACCGGTATCAGACCTCCATCAGGTCTCAAAATCCTTTGGTCTTGTTTCCTCAGTTACAGAATAAGGTGATTTCACATAAACCACCCATTTAGAGCTAAGATTCTACCATCTGGAATGACTCAAAATACGAAATGAAATGTACCGAATGACAAGTTCTGTTCGGGCTAAAATGCAAAATACCAATCGAAAAATAGAACCGGAGATTAGTATTAAATGTCTTACTGTTACTTTCCTGGGGCTAAATTACTTTTCTGTTACTTACATAAAGAGTCTGGCATTACTGATTTGTGGGTGTTATTCTCATCTACCCAAACATAAACGCCTTCAAAGGAACTGTTCTTTGTAAAGAGGTGGGAAAAAACACTGTTGGTATTTTGACTCTAGGTACCAACTCGACATACTTCTGGCCTAGTAGGCGTTAACTTGCAGGCATGCAAGGAATTCTTGCTTCCATGGGTGCTGCTGCCTCTGGGAAGGAGTAATCAACAGAAACCTCTTCGGCTCTCTCAAACTGTCGTGCATCTCCCTAGGGCCTAAGACTTTGTGGCCATGGGATTTCCAGTGCATCAGTGCTCCATGAACAGCTGGATTAACTACCCCCAGAGAACACAGTGTGGCTCTGGACGGGAAAGTCTTGACAGGTTCACTTTGGAGAACATCACCTTAAGAGCCAAGCACTGGGGTCAAACTCATAAACCAGGAAAGGGAACGAAATAAGGGCTCAGTTGGCGACCTGCAGTGGCCCCGAGGACCTAAGTGCTGCTTCAGAATTTCTACGGGTTCGAGGGCGACTGGAATTGGGGTTCAGGACAGTTCGTGGAAGCCGCATCGGTACGGCGAGCACGGTCTCCAGACGTTTGCGGGTAACTGCTGGATTCCCCCAACTCCTCCGTCCGTGGCGCCATCTTGGGAGCAGAGAACAAGCGATTCTGACCGAGGAAGGGTCGACAAAGTTCCTCGAAGACGGCCGGAGAGGCTTCCCACACTAGGAGACTGGCTCTGACGGGGGATCGTTGGGTCCTTGTGGCTCGAGAGGCCCCAATTCTCATTCATTTCCTGACAAGCACTTGTGAAAGCGCCAAGGTTCCACACTTCTGTCCGCGAGTCTGGGAAGTTTTTCGAAGAAAGCAGTAAGACCGCTTGGCCACCACCATTAGCTCTTTTGTAACGCCGCCCCACAAAACGGCCGCAGCCGCCCGAACGATCGACCTTACGTCCCAAAGTTCCCAGACCTCGGCCGCGCGCCCAAGCAGCGCGCGTGCGCAGATAGCCCGCGCAGCCGTGCTGCGCAGGCGCCAAGGCCATTTCCGGGATCTGTCAGCCGCTCCCTCTGGGCCTCGGTCCTCCGCCCGCGCCCGCCGGAGCCTGTTCGCGTCGACTGACCAGAGTCCGCGAATTCTCCGCTCCGAGCCTGTCCGGACCGCCCCGATCCCAGGTAAGGGGCGGCAGGGGTGAGCTTCTGGCCTTGTCGGCCTCCATGGGGTCGGCCTGGCGCAGGGCTTGAGCCCGTGGGGGCGATCAGGCGGGGGCTTGGGCCTCGGCGCGGGCCGTCTCCTTGCCCGGCCTCTGCGGGGAAGATCCCCATTCTTCGTGGGGCCCGCCGAGCCCCTGCGGTCTCCGCGCGTACAGGTTGCTTCTCAAAGACTTTGGAGCTCCAAGCTTCATCCGGTGCCAGAATTAACGGCTCCTTCAGCGCCTCCATGGCCCCATTTCCACTTGTATTGGTGGGCGTTTGTAACAATCTGTAAAATTTTGGCAAAAAGAACCATCTCCCCCTAATCAAATGTCACTAGGAACATTTTTTTTCTTTAGTGCCTAGAATAGGTCCCTGCATACAGTAGGCGCTATGGAATGTTTGGCTCCAGCCTAGCGCAGCCCCCAGGCCTTCAGTTGTTGGGGATGGGGGGAAGCCTCCCGAGCTCGAGAAAAACCTGTCCCCGAGTTCTTTTAAGATTTCCCTGCTCGAGTACCGTTGGTCCCCTAGGTCAGAAATGCCCGTATTCGCTCCCGATCGCTCCGTGGAACCTTTTATGTAGCGCCTTTTCCTGTTTAACCCTCCAGTAGGGGATGCCAAAATTCTAATCCTGGCACCGTCACTTCGTTGGGTGGCCCTGGAAAGGTTGCTTCTTTGAAGCCCCGTTTGCTCATCTGCAGCAAGAAAATTCTTAGGACTTTTCTGAGGATTAAGTGAGTTTATTTGCATAAATTGTTAGGAACAATTCCTGGCCCCAAGTTGGTGCTCAGTAAATATTAGGTATTATTACTGCTTCTGGGCATTCTGTGCTTGTAATTTCCTACCCCCCCTACCCCCAGAAAAGTGGCAGATTTGTTTGTTTCTGGCCCCAACCTGGTACTTGATTACACTGTTAGGAACATGGTAGGTACTTAATGAATTGTAGCTTAGAATCCTTGGGTTATAAAGCCATCTGTTGTCATACTGTGGCTTTGGAACCTGAAGGAAATGCTAACCTACTTTTTTCTACCTCAATTCATTGCCTAAATTACCTGAATTATCCTAGTTCTGGCCTCTTTCATCAATTTTATCTAACTTTTGATTTAGAGGAGGCCCTGGCATTTTTAGGTATCTTTAAAAAAAAAAGAAAAGAGGAGAAATCAATCAGGAGGGTGTTTCTGCTTTGTTAGGAAGTGGGTATATGTAGACAATGTAATTTTTAAAATGTGGAACCAAGAGTAAAAAGAAATGCAATCCCTCCTAAAAAAAAAAGAGAGGAAGTGGGTATAATTGGCTGTTTCTTATCACAGAGTATTAGGGTACCTTCCAAGGTTACTTCCATCTACTTATCACAGTTAAAGGAGGGGATCATCTAATATGGGTGAATGTTGAACCACTGTGTTGTGTATGTGAAACCACCATAAGATTGTATATCAATGATACTTTAAAAAAATAAAGGAGGGGATCACCTTGGAAAATTAAAATTCCTGCTTGGAGGGAGAGCAGCAGTATTTTGATCTAGTTAACTAATCCTATGCTGAAACAAATTCTGCATAAAAGGTCTGTTGGTGAGGTGCCTAGTATAGGAACCTTGTCTTTGGTCGCTGTGGAGGGTGTGGTGACCTTGTTGGAGTACCTGTATTGCTGGGTTGGGTAATCAAGCAACTAGGAACTGGATTAATCACAGGCTTGAAAATTAACCCTCAACAGGGAACTGAAATTCCCAGTGTACAAAATACTTTAAAGCTCCAGGGCCAAGAATTTAAAGCATGTGTAGACATTTCCAAGTTCAGATATACTAACTGGTGTGTACTTCTAGGGATGATTCAAAAGCCTTGGGTCAAGAAAGAATGGGAACTAACTTACTGAGTATCTATTTTGGGCTGTTTCACATGTTACCACTTCCTACCAAGAGCCTTGGGATGTCAGCCTTCTGATACGTCCATTTTACATGCAAAAGATGAGACTTAGAGATACTGGGTGACCTGCCAGGGTCTCATAGCTAGTATGTGTCAAAGCCAGGGTTCAAACTAGGCCCTCTTGGCTTCAGAGCCCATTGCTAACCAACCATCAGAATAACTGTATTCAAAGTGATAGGTTCAAGAAGGAGTTGGGAGGTGCAGGGAGTTCATGGAATCAGACTATGCTATAAATCATTCTCAGTGCTGGACAATAAAAGGTCATTAGAAACTCAATAAATTTAATGTCACCACCTTTTTGTCTGTCTCTTTTTCTTCTTTCTACTTTTGCTAAGACACAGATTTTCAGATTTCACTTAAATATGAGTCAGACTTTGGAAATGGTAATTATCATCCTATGACAGAAGGTATCTTTTTTTGGTACAAAATTCAAGCTTTTATTCTGCATTCAGTGAGTTTGGTGAATACAGGCTGTGTTCCCTGGGTGCCTTATAAATTTGACAAATGTTGAGTGTTGTCTTGCCTAAGAGACTTTAGCATAACCACACGGTTATAAAAGAAGTACAGGTCTGACTGCATGTCCACATAGGGAACTTGAATGATGTAATGAGCTTAGCAATGCAATTTTGGGAGTAATAATGCCATTGTGTATGTTTACCTCTTTTGAAGGCTTTGCTACATTGCTGATAAAACTGAGTTGAAGAATGAGAAAGCCTTTGTCTGCAAGTGTTCTTTTTTTAACTGTACATGAAATATGTGCTTTTATTACATGTAGATATTCACATTAAACTATTAACTTGCAGATCAGTTTCGTTTTCATTTAACAAGTGCACCTATATATAAGGTGGCTTTTG
This sequence comes from Smutsia gigantea, assembly GCA_032199065.1. NCBI lineage: Eukaryota > Metazoa > Chordata > Mammalia > Pholidota > Manidae > Smutsia > Smutsia gigantea. Next base: position 84,415 of record JAVSCE010005868.1, on the reverse strand, counting down.
AACTAAATTGCTTGTATTTAAGGAGATATTTGTGACACAACGTGTTATTTTGAGTAACTATGAATCAAACCTTTTGTGAAGGGTGAACATTTTGATACCAGAAAATCATGCAGTGAGCATCTGGGAGTTTATTTTTTTAAAAACAAATTAAGTGGTCTCATTTGAATTCATTTTTTTAAAGTGTTTAAAATTTCCAGTTAGAGGGTTTTTCTTCATTTGTGAGTTGCAGTTTGCTTTCTAGAACACATAAAAGTAAAATAAAAGATTAATGACCAAAATACCTTGACTCTTAGAATATAGAGTGTGAAACATTGGCATTTCTCTCTGCCAGTTCAAGATACCAAATGTTTTAAGCATGCACTTTTCTCTTTCTGACCCTTGGGTTTCTTTACAACAGCAGAGACATTTCTGCTTTCCATTGAGATTGGTTTCTGCTCTGTCTGCTGAACTTCCATTGTTCACTTCACAACCTTCTAAGTGGCCCTTCCATTCATTTCCTGTTTGCATCAGCTTCCTGTCTCACATTTCAGTCTCCACCCTATGATTAACATGACTTATCCTGAAGTGTATTGAAACTTCAGTGTGTTGGGAGAGCTAGGAGTGCGATAAAAAAGGGATGGCGGGGGTGCAGGGGCTGGCTGCTTTGTGAAACAATTTCTCCTATTTCAGGTAATGGTTGCTGCTTTAGTGGGTCTAGGTTTGGGTGCTTATAAAACAATTATATTTGATTTTTAAGTTAATGATGTTTCACAGATTGCTGCTTTTCATTAGTCACAATAAAATGTTTAAAGAGTAATACAGCAAACCCTGCATACTCTGCCTAGATTCACCAGTTATTAAAATTTTGCCCCATTTGCCCTTTACATATCTACTTGTCCTGAATGATTGAAAATAAGTTACAGAAGACATCATGGCACTTCATCCCTAAACACTATCATGTTTATCTCCTAAGAGGGCATTCTCCTATCTAATGGCAAACCATTATCATAGTTAAGAAATTGACAATAATACCATACTGTTATGTAATATGTAGTCCAAAATCAGGTTTTCCTTATGGTACAAAGTACATCTTTTATGGCTACTTTTAAAATACAGTTTACAATCAAGTTTCACTTACTAAATTTGCTTTTCATAGTTTTTTAAATCTAGAACAGTGCCCCCGCCCCCAACCCTGCCCCAAGCCCCTTGCCTTCTTTGAGTAGGCCAGGCCGATTGTTTTATAGGATGGCACACATTCTGGTTTTAACAGTTTATTCCCCTTTGTGTTATTTAACTCATCGCATCCCCCTTCATTTCCTGTAAACTGGAAATTTGGTCTCGATCTTGTTTGGCATAAATACTTCATAGGTAGCTTGGCCATATTACCAGGTTTCTCCAGAATAGTCCTGTGACCTGTAGTCACAGCATAATTATTAAGAGGGCCCCTTTTTACTTTCTTAAAATTATTCTGGTCTGGATGGGAAATTCATTGGTCGCCCTTTATAAGTGATGATGGGCACTTCTTGCCATCCATTAGGAGGCCCATCAGATCTATTGGTTTCACCATCTGTGATTCTAAGTTTGATTATTTGGTTAAGGAGGTGACTGCTGGATTTTCTTTTTACCGTAAAGGCATGTTTTTTCTCTTTGTAATTAGTAAGTAGTTTGGGGGATGATAATTCGAGACTCTGAGTATCCTGTACCCCAACAATCATTAAACCATGGTTTTAGGGCCCCTCTGTGACCCTTGACAGAATAAATTACGCATTGGTGGTTAAAATGCCAGTCACATTTAAATGGTTCAGGTTTGACATTGTGATTGATTCTTTCTTAATGGGAGAATACTGTTTTATTTATCTCCAAATATTTCAGGATCTCCAGACAACTTAAATATGGGTTGCTGGCCATTTTTTAATGCTTTTTTCTGTTGCCTTTTGCAGCTTTCTATCCTTGGAAAACACTAAGAATAATGGCCCTGCATCAGTTTTTACTTGAGCCAATCACCTGTCATGCCTGGAACAGGGATCGTACCCGTAAGTCTGCTCTTAACTTGGCCCTTTTACTTCAGTGCCTGTGATACTTTTAGATGGAGGCACTTTCAGGGATCACTTACTTCAGTGTCACTTATGAAAGGACATAAACATAGACTCAGAAGGGAACTAGGTTAGCCCTCTGGCTTACAGATGGAGAAACCAAGGCCTCGAGTGTGTGAAGGACTTCCCAGTGCCTACACACCAAGCCAATGTCCAGCCATTGCTAAGCACCATGCCTTCTGGCTCCTTGTACACTTCTTTTTCTGCAGCACTGCTTGGAGGACAGAGACACCTTTTGTCGCCCTGAGAACCCCGTGTATGAAACAATTGTGCAATAACACCACACTCATTCAGCATTTAGTCAGAATACCAGGACCCAGAAATAAGCTGTTACAGAGACATACGGTTACTCCTGAGGCACTGAGAGCATCATCAACTAGCATTTACTATGTTATTCGTAATAGGCTTGAGTTTCTAGTTTTGTAGCTCCAGCAAACTAGAAAGGGATGGACAAGGCTCTTAGAAGTACGCACAGAACAACAAGCAGAGTGGCATATGACAAGGAAGAGGCAAAAAAGATTAAAAAAACAGAGACAGAAATGTAGTATTTTTCCCGTGAGTTACTTTAAAAAGTTAAATTATATTCACTGTCTTTTGTACAATGCAGCGGTTTTTAGTATGGTCCCAGAGTTATGCAAAATCACCACTCCCTAGTTTCAGAATATTTGCATCATTCCGGAAAGAAGCTCTATACCCATTAGCAGTCACTCCCAGTTTTCTTCAAAACTTTCAGTCCTATGGTCAATTAATATACGATAAAGGAGCCATGGATATACAATGGGGAAATGACAGCCTCTTCAACAACTGGTATTGGGAAAACTGGACAGCTACATGTAAGAGAATGAAACTGGATTACTGTCTAACCCCATACACAAAAGTAAACTCAAAATGGATCAAAGACCTGAATGTGAGTCATGAAACGATAAAACTCTTAGAAAAAAATATAGGCAAAAATCTCTTGGACATAAACATGAGCAACTTCTTCATGAACATATCTCTCTCCCCAGGCAAGGGAAACCAAAGCAAAAATGAACAAATGGGACTATATCAAACTAAAAAGCTTCTGTACAGCAAAGGACACCATCAGTAGAACAAAAAGACATCCTACAGTATGGGAGAATATATTCATAAATGACATATCCAACAAGGGGTTGACTTCCAAATTACATGAAGAGCTCACGCACCTCAACAAACAAAAAGCAAATAAGCCAATTAAAAAATGGGCAGAGGAGCTGAACAGACACTTCTCCAAAGAAGAAATTCAGGTGGCCAACAGGCACATGAAAAGATGCCCCACATCACTGGTCATCAGAGAAATGCAAATTAAAACCACAATGAGATATCACCTCACACCAGTTAGGATGGCTGCCATCCAAAAGACAAACAACAACAAATGTTGGCGAGGATGTGGAGAAAGGGGAACCCTCCTACACTGCTGATGGGGATTTAAATTAGTACAACCATTGTGGAAAGCAGTATGGAGGTTCCTCAAAAAACTCAAAATAGAAATACCATTTGACCCAGGAATTCCACTCCTAGGAATTTACTCTAAAAATGCAGCAGCCTAGTTTGAAAAAGACATATGCACCCCTATGTTTATCGCAGCACTATTTCCAATAGCCAAGAAATGGAAGCAACCTAAGTGTCCATCAGTAGATGAATGGATAAAGAAGAGGTGGTACATATACACAATGGAATATTATGCAGCCATAAGAAGAAAACAAATCCTACCATTTGCAGCAACATGCATGGAGCTAGAGGGTATTATGCTCAGTGAAATAAGCCAGGTGGAGAAAGACAAGTATCAAATGATTTCACTCACCTGTGGAGTATAAGAACAACAAAAAAAACTGAAGGAACAAAGTAGCAGCAGACTCACAGAACCCAAGAATGGACTAACAGTTACCAAAGGGAAAGGGACTGGGGAAGATGGGTGGGAAGGGAGGGATAAAGGGGGAAAAAGGGCTATTACAGTTAGCACACATAATGTAGCGGGGTGGGGATGTGGTGGGGGGATACGGGGAAGGCAGTATAACAGAGTAGACAAGTAGTGATTCTATAACATCCTACCACGCTGATGGACAGTGACTGCAATGGGGTATGTGTTGGGACTTGATAATAGTGGGAGTCTAGTAACCATAATGTTGCTCATGTAATTGTATATTAATAATAGCAAGAAAAAAACTTTCAGTCCTAGGCACCTACTAATCTACTTTCTGTCTCCATGGATTTGCCTATTCTGGACATTTTATATCAATGGAATCATAAAATATGTGGCTTTTTACATCTGAGTAATGTTTTCAAGGTTCATCCACACTGTAGCATGTGTCAGTACTTCTATTCCTTTGTATGGCTGAACAATATTGTATAGACATACCATATTTTGTTTATTCTTCAGTTGGTGGACCTTCTTCTTTTTGGCTAATTGTGAATAATGCTGCCATGAACATTCACATACAAGTTTTTTGTTTTTTTTTCTCCCCTGCTGGACTGAACTCCTACAATGTAGGGACCATATCTCAGTCTGTTTTGTATCTTGGCCTTTGACACAGCACTTGGTGCATATCACCAGACTTGCTACATACAACTTTTTATGTGCACATGTTTTCACTTCTCGAGTATATACCTAAGAGTTTAATTGCTAGATCATATGGTATCTATGTTGAACATTTTGAGGAACTGCCAGACTATTTCCAAAGTGGCCATACCAGTTTACATTCTCACTAGTAGTGATTGAGTGCTCCAATTTCTCCACATACTCATCAACACTTGTTATTATCTGTCTTTTTTATGATAGCCTCTTATCACTATGCTTGTGGGTATAAATAGTATCACATTATAGTTTTGATTTGCATTTTCCTGATGACTGATGTTAAGCATCTTTTCACATACTTATTGGCTATTTGTATATTTTTGGAGAAATGTCTATTCAGATCTTTTGCACATTTTAAAAATTGGTTTACCTGTCTTTTTATTGTTGAGTTGTAAGAGTTCTTTATATATTCTGGATACAGGTCCCTTATCAGATACATGGTTTACAAAATCTTCTCCCATTCTGTGGGTTGTCTTTTTATTTTCTTGATGGTGTCCTTTGAAGCACAAAAGTTCTTAATTTTGAAAAAGTCCAGAATACTTGTTTCTTTTGTTGCTTATGCAACAGATAATTGGAGTATTTCCAATCATTTTTAATAGAAATGCAAGTTACTATTGTATCTAAGAAACTCTTGCCTAATTCAAGGTCACAAAGATGTGTACCTATGTTTCCCTTTAAGAGTCTTAGAGTTTTAGCTCTTACATTTCGGTCTTGGATCCATTTTAAGTTAGTTTTTGTATAAGTTGGGAGGTAGGGGCCCAGCTTCATCCTTTTACTTGTAGATACCCAGTTGTCACAACGCCATTTGTTGAGTACTATTCTTTTCCCATTTAATTATTTTGGCATCCTTGTCAATAATCAATTGACTGTAAATGTCAACGTTTATTGGACTCTAATCCAATTTCATTGATCTTTATCCTAATGCCAGGACCACACTGTCTTGATTACTGTAGTTTTGTAGCAAGTTTTGAAATTGGGAAGCTTGAGTCCCAACTTTATGCTTCTTTCTTAAGATTGTTTTGGCTCTTTTGGATCCTCTGCATTTCCATATGAGTTTTAGAATCAACCTAACAAATTTCTGCAAAGCAACCAGCCGGGACTTTGATAGGATTGCTCTGAATCTATAGGTTCACTTTCTTTTTAAAAACAGTTCAGATATGGTTCACTCTTTTACATAAATCCTTGGTATATAAACAGTACACTCCCAAGTTACTGTTGGGCAGAGTGACACCCCAGATACAAGCAACTGTATTGGATATTTGAAAATATGTAACTTGGCAGGGTGGTGAACCTAGAGCTGCTGTTGCGTGATCATCTCAGCTTCTTAACTGAGTTTCCTATATCTCCTGTCTCTGCTTTGCCATCTAAAAAGAGGTTTTGGGAGTATTTCCAATTATTTTTAAAAGAAATGCAAGTTATTGTCCTCAATTAAACTACTTGATAAATTCAATATATTAAGTCAAATTTTTTGTTATGCCACATTATAACTTGAAGTTTGTTATTTTCCAGGTTTAATTTTGGATTTGGCTTTTGAAATCCCTGTATGCATCTTAGAAATTTAGAGAAAAATGTAACTGATTTCCAGAAATAACTTAAAATCTTAGGATTTTAGAGCTAAATATTTATCTAGTTCCACAGTTTCATCTGTAAAACAGATGTAGCTTTCCTAAGGAGGGGAGGAAAGGTGATATAATAGATGGGGGAATGATTGGCCTAAAGTTTGCATCATAGATCCTAATTTTAATTTTAAGAAATCAGTGTTTTTTCAAAAGCAAAAATGAACAAGTGGGACTATATCAAGCTGAAAAGCTTCTGTACAGCAAAGGACACCATCAGTAGAACAAAAAGACTTCCTACAGTATGGGAGAATATATTCATAAATGACATATCTGATAAAGGGTTGACATCCAAGATATATAAAGAACTCACGCACCTTAACAAACAAAAAGCAAATAATCCAATTAAGAAATGGGCAGAGGACATGAATAGACACTTCTCTAAAGAAGAAATTCAGATGGCCAACAGGCACATGAAAAGATGCTCCACATCGCTAATCATCAGAGAAATGCAGATTAAAACCACAATGAGATATAACCTCACACCAGTGAGGATGGCCAACATCCAAAACACAAACAACAACAAATGTTGGCGAGGATGTGGAGAAAAGGGAACCCTCCTACACTGCTGGTGGGAATGCAAATTAGTTCAACCATTGTGGAAAGCATATGGAGGTTCCTCAAAAAACTCAAAATAGAAATACCATTTGACCCAGGAATCCCACTCCTAGGAATTTACCCGAAGAATGCAGCAGCCCAGTTTGAAAAAGACATATGCACCCCTATGTTTATCGCAGCACTATTTCCAATAGCCAAGAAGTGGAAGCAACCTAAGTGTCCATCAGTAGATGAATGGATAAAGAAGAGGTGGTACATATACACAATGGAATATTATTCAGCCATAAGAAGAAAACAAATCCTACCATTTGCAACAACATGGATGGAGCTAGAGGGTATTATGCTCAGTGAAATAAGCCAAGCCAAAAAGACAAGTATCAAATGATTTCACTCATAGGTGGAGTATAAGAACAAAGAAAAAATACTGAAGGAACAAAACAGCAGCAGACTCACAGAACCCAAGAACGGACTAATAGTTACCAAAGGGAAAGGGACTGGGGAAGATGAGTGGGAAGGGTGGGATACGAGAGAAAAGGGCATTACGATTAGCAGACGTAATGTTGGGGGGCACGGGGAGGGCTGTACAACTCAGAGAAGACAAGTAGTGATTCTATAGCATCTCACTACGCTGATGGACAGTGACTGTAATGGGGTTGGTGGGGGGGACCTGATGAAGGGGTAGTTTAATAACCATAATATTGCACATGTAATTGTAAATTAATGATACCAAAATAAATTATTTAAAAAAATAAAAATAAAAAAAGGAAATCAGTGTTTTTTTCAAATGGATGAACCAGAAAGGGAAAAAAAAATTTAAGATTTTAAAAATATATCATACATATGTTTATTCTTAATATTTCAGATTAGTCCAAGAGATTTCTCTTAAAAACAATTTTATTTTGTGATTTATATTGGCTTTATAAAGGAAAGTTTTGATATATTTTACCAGCAGAATCAAGTTTTTTCGATAAATTAGTGGTTGCAACCTGGGTCTGTGATAGCAGTAATGAGAACCTATGAGCTTTTTTCACTGTTTGAGGAATTCTAACAAATGAAATATTTATCACTATTGATGTATAATAAGTGAAGTAAAATGTCAAATATCTTTACTGTGAGCTACAAGTATGTCAGCTAAATATAATAGCATTGTTTATTTCTAAATGGTTAGAATCTTTGAAGTTGTATATGTCTGTGATAAAATGAACTTTTAAATTTAGTTTTTCTATAAAATATTTTAAAATAACAGCATCCAAGGAGAGGTAAAAATAGTAGAAAGAATTCTTCAGGGATGAATATTGGGAACCATTCTTTGGAAACAGTTTTCCCGTTCCTTCCTTCAATCCTTTTTAAATGCCAACTGTAACATTCCCATTTTTTGGTGACAATCTCAAGTTCAGGTACTAAGCACTGACTTTTTTCCCCAGAGATTGCCCTTAGCCCCAATAATCATGAAGTCCACATCTATAAGAAGAATGGGAGCCAGTGGGTGAAAGCTCATGAACTCAAGGAGCACAACGGACACATCACAGGTAAAGAAGATAACTGTGAGCTTATATATGGTATTTCCAAATCTAGCCCTCTTGCGTTTAATTAAAGAGCCTTTAATTAAATTTAATTAAAGTAAGTCAGCCATAATATTTAAAGTTTAGCATTTACTGAGATTTCTTTAGAAAATTGGAGACAGTCGTGATAGTGATTTCAATTTCTAAGTGCTTCCTTTAGCGCAGTGGGTACCCAGTGCCCTGCCTACTCTGGGGACTTATGTCCTAGTGCTGTATATCAGGACACGAGGCATGGGGGCCCGCACTAGGCGGTACATCAGCCGTGTGAGAAGGTACCACCCGCGGTGTTCCCAGCTGCCGAGGGAGCACAGGCTTCCAGGCTTCCAGTCGGTTTTGGGGGCACGGAAGACATTCCAAAATATTGAAAAGGACAAGAGTAATATAAGGAAAGTCCAAATTCCCAACACCCAGAATTAACAGCTATGTATTTCTTTTCTTGTGCAAGAACACTTTGGAAACAAAGGTTTAACAATAGTGAAGATTATTCCAAATAATGGTAACATCCCCTCTCAGCACTAGTCCTACTCCTCTCCCCAGGAAGGAGTCTAACTTGGTATGACCCTGTTCCAGTTCATTTTTAATCCTCTCACACACGTGTATACCCAAGCCACCCTTAGGACTATTGGCTAGTGGTTTTAATGATGCTACGTGAATGGCTACAGCTTGCTTTTGCACTCTACATGGTCTCTGAACTCTCTGTTGGTGTGTCTAGATCAGGCTTATTCCTTTGAACTACTGTTTCACATTTTAGACCTCATTTATTTACTCTTTCCTCCATTGGAGGACTTGACATTGTTTCTGGCTTTTTCTTGTTACATTGAGATGCTAAGTCCAGCGTCACCTGCGCGGGTTGTTCGTGCACGTGTGAATGTTTGTCTCTGGTAGACGCGTGCCCCAGGGGCGTGCACATCTTCAGCTTAATCAGGCACCATCCCATCACCCGTGTCCCTCTAGCCGTGGGTAGGGTGCTTATTCTCCCAAACCCCGTGCGTCCTTCAAGTGGTCAGACTGTCTGATGAACAGAAGGCAGTGTCTCTATGGGTTGCATTTTCCTGCTTAACAGAAAGGTTGAGCATATTTTCAGCTGTTTACTAGTCATCTGGATTTTCTCTTTTGTGACTTGACTGTTCATAACTCCTGACCATTTTTCCATTGAGTTTTTGTCTTTTTTTTTGTTGATTTGTAGAAGCCTGGGTCTTGAAGCTTCGGCTCTGAGGCAGATTACTGAGTATACATTAACTTTTGTCTCTGACAAAACTCTCCTGAATAGATAGAGGTGGCCAGCAGACCAGTGCTGAGTTTTATTAAGCAAGTGTCAAAGGAGAAGGAGGAGGCAAAAGCAGAGAATTTTTACAGTGGCTTTCAGAATTTAGTGAACCAAATTCTGATACCAAATTTCAAGAGAATGTATTGCTTTGCTGTTAAATCATATCTGGCTATGTAAAGAAAAAACAAAAACAAAAACAAATAGAAAAATTCATATATTGCTATGTTCACAAAGAACTCCTATTCTTTGAGCCTTACTGGTATAGTCTCTTTTCTATCCTATTTTTTGACCGAGTTGATTCAACTTTCCAAGCACAAGCCTCTCACGCAGCCTTAGGTTTGCCCTTGCCTGACAGTGACATTTGCACTTAAGTGGGCAGCAAAGGGACTGCTAGTGAATTTTTTTTTTATTGGCCCCTGGAATTTTGCCTCTAATTCCCTAATACACTGATTAGCTTAAAGATATTCTTCCCCCAACCGAGAGAAAAACAGCATGTTTGACCCTGTGCACTCTCCACATTTTCTTCCCCAGCAAACCCTGATGACCATGCCTTCTCGCGTTTAGGAGGGATTTGTTTGTGGTGCTCGTACGCACGGGGAGCCGGCTGACGTGTAACCCAGCAGGCACAAAGACCTAACTTACCACTTCTATTTTTGTTGCTTTTGCTTTCCCACAACTTCATTTCTATTAGGTTTGGCCTATTTTCTTTAAGTCCCTTTACCCGTGGCCTTATGGCCTAAAAATAAGCACTCATATTTTAAACTGGAATTTTGGCATTGGGCAATAACTTTTAAATGAGAAAGGGCTGAGATAAAAGATCAAATAGCCAAAAGAGTGAAATATGTAGTTACTTGTTTTTTTCTCCCCTGCTTCTCTTTTGGAATCCTTTGAACTTGGGCCTATTTTCTGTCCAGATGCTCTCAAGTGACCTTTTTTTTTAGATGTGAAAAAAAATGTTGGAAAAATCTAAATATAAGTATATGGCAAGAGACCAAGGATCAAATATATTTTCTCATAAAGTTAGTAACTATAGAGAAAAAAGTTATCTTCTGAAGCTTACTAGAAGAAAAGACTGGTCAGTACTACCGGGTAAGGCAAACATCAAAGGGATATCAGAGTTCTGGGGCTTTTCTCTCTTGAGTTTATTCTTCTGTGCTAAGTGATCACTGTCTCTTTTTAAAAAACATTTCACTATATACAGTTTTAAACAGATAACATAAAAAGGCAGAATGATGTAATGAGCCCCTATGTATATCCATCACTCAGGTTCAGCAATTATCAACTCACAGCCAACCTTGTTCCCAGCTCACTTTCCTCCTGGTACTATTTGGAAACACACCCCAGACATTGTATCATTTCATATTTCAGTTTGTATGTGAAAAACGTAAGGACTCTTTTTTTGATAATAACCCATAGTTGGTTTTAATGGGGATCCTAAGGTGCACACATGATTGTGACTAGTTGATATAGTTCGGGTCTTTTGTTCTGTTTTGCTTATAGGTTCCTTCTCTTTTTCTTTTCCTTTGCAATTTAGTTGTTTAACAAATTGAGAAATCATGTTGTTTGTCTTTGGGGTGTTTTTGAGAGCCTAGGTTTTACTGATTGAAAGCCCATGGTGTTTTACATATTTCTCTGTCTTCTGTATTTCCTGTAAATTGCTAATGGAAAGTTAAGTGGCAGTAGATTCTTTCATCAAGGGGCCACATGATGTCTAGTCATCATTCTTTCTGTGATGTTACAACTGTCGATGATCAGTGCCCATTAACTTGGTAGTGGCTGCAACGTGGTAACATTCTAAATCTATTATTTCTTCTCTGTTAACTGGAATACATTTATAAAAGAGGTGCTTGCCTTTACTGTTTGGCTCCCCTGAGATGTAGTTAGTAGGAAACACAGGATAGATGCTTGAGTCTTTTCCTTTTCCTTTTCCTTTAAAGTCTTCCGATGGCAGGAAAACAGAAAAAAGATGCAAAACTAAATTAGGAAGAGACAAGAACTTGCCTTTTACTGATTATCTGTGCTTCTCATTGCTCTTGAACAAGTATGTGTTTAAAAAGATTTAAAAGCTAATACCACCTAAAATATTTGAGGCTATGACTGGTTTTACAGCTTCTGTATTCAAATGAAGGTTTTAGCTACAGAAGCAGACTTAGAACTGTAAAACCAAGCAGAAGACAGCTCTTGTGTTTTTCTTAGAGAATAAGCATCTGTTGATTTTTTTTTAAGCCCTTCATGCTTAAGCACCACAGGAACTCTTATAAAACACGCATGTATTTAATGAGGGTGGTGGTCACAGGGAAAAGGGGGTGAAATGTTAGATTGTCAAATCATCACAACATCACTGAGCTTGCTCATTACAAGGCAGTATTCCGGATTAGAGGATGGGTTGGCTTTCTTTCGCTGGGTATCAGATACCAGAAACTTAGCAGCTTAAACCAAAACACACTGATTATCTCACAGTTTTTGTGGGTCAAGAGTCTGAGCATGGCTTATCTGGGAACTCGGTGAAGGATATCACAAGCTGTAATCAAGGTTTCAACCAGGGATGAGTTCTCATCAGAGGCTCGACCAAGGAAGGATCCACTTCCAAGCTCTTTCAGGTGATTGGTGGTAGAATTGATTTCCTTGCAGCTGTAAGATTCATGGCAGCTTGCTTCTTCAAAGCCAGCAGCGGAGAAAGAGCATGAGAGTTTCTAGCAAGAGCCGCACCACCCTCTTATGTCATCTTGTACACTAGTCATTCTGTCTTATCACGTTTACAGCACTCCATGGGTTAGAAGCGCCACCCAGATGGGGAAGGAATCACATGGAGGCATGAACATGTCCTATCATGGGGACCACCCAGGATCTACCCACCACAGTAGTTTCATTTGATTCCTATTGTCAAGAAGCTTGTAATCAAGTTAGGAAAACAAAGCATTCAGAAAAAATAACAATATTTTGCATCACACGTCTGGGGATTTATCATAGATCATTTTATCAGAGGAAATATGTGCTTGAACGTTTATTCCAATTTCATCTATTCTCATAAATGATTGGAAACTAACAAAACATTCAACAATGGGATATGTTGGGTAATTATTAAGCTAAGATCAATGGTCTGATATAATGTATAACCACCATGAATTTATAAAAAGCAGGAGAAAATGTTTGCCATAACAGTAATATCCTTTTCAGGGAGGGACATGGAGAACAGGGCATTCTTCATGTCCCTTTGTGATGTCTGTCTTGTAACAAAGTGTGGGTATTGCTTTTGTGATTAAAAATAAATTTAAAATCTAATAAAGAGGGCTGCAAAATTATCTTGTAATGATTAGACTTAAATCAAAATATGTATCACTTAGAAGATACTCCCCCATCTCTTTTTCCCCTCATTCGTACAAATAATTGAGCTGACTATTTCTGTAGGTGAATGAATAAACTCTTCATACTATTAAAGTCACAGTGACTTATGTATGAATAATAGAGATTTTGATTGATACTCATCTTACTTTATCCATGTAAATGTTAAGAACGTTAATGATTAATTTAGGGGGAGTATAAAATAAAAGCTTATTAGTAATATTTCTATACCTTTAAAATTATATTTATAGAAAATTCCTCATCAGATAACTATAAAATGACTAAGTTGTAGCAGATTTTACTCTTGGTATATAACAAACTGACATTGACACAGAGGCACCAAATAAGTAGAAGTCTGGTCAAATAAGAAAAAAAACCTACATTCAGATATATATTTAGGTCTCTTCCCAGTTTAGATCCAAAGATAATTCAAGGATGCTTTCATAGAAATTGTATCATATAGATAAGTTATTTAGGTTAGTTTAAATGACAGTGACCTTCAGAAGAATATATAATGAATCACAATTTATATTTTCCTCTGTATATCGTGAAGGTTATTTACCCTGTGTGTTGTTTTATTTGAATGTATATAGCAAATATGGAATGAGGTCTGTTAATGAGTAAAGGTGCTTTCAGAAAAAAGCCTAATAAAGAGGGAGGAAAAAAAATCTAATAAAGAGCGAAGGAAAGGTTTTCTGACCAGATCTCTTAGGAAGCCTGTGAATGGGTGGAAAGAATGCGCTTGCTTGGTTTTGTAACCTCCACGATTACAAAACAGCATTATAAAACATTTGTGTTCTACCTGCCTCATGGAGGACCCTTAGTTCCACAATTTTGCAGAGAGACTTCCTCACCTCTGTGTGTGAGGTGGTGAGGACCATGATGGGGGACAGACAGGCTGGGCAGGGAGGCACCAAGCCCACTTCGAGCCTCACCGTGCCAGCCCTCCTGCCTGTGCCATGTCAGTTGGTCACTGGCCGGGCAAAGCAGGTGACACCATGTCTCACTTGCAGGTATAGACTGGGCTCCCAAGAGCGACCGCATCGTCACTTGTGGGGCAGACCGCAATGCCTATGTCTGGAGTCAGAAAGATGGTGTCTGGAAGCCAACCCTGGTGATCCTGAGAATTAACCGTGCAGCCACTTTTGTCAAGTGGTCCCCACTAGAGAACAAATTTGCAGTGGGAAGCGGAGCACGACTCATTTCTGTTTGTTACTTTGAGTCTGAAAATGACTGGTGAGCAACATCTGAACATTTTTTATCTCTGCAGAATCACGCATTTGGACCACTGTGTTACTGGTGATGTTTTGAGGCACTGGGGGGAAGACTTAACAATAACTTCAGTTTTTCTTCATCTAGAGATCTTTTTCCCTCTGGAATTCTCCCTTCTCTCTGGACATTTTCCCTCGTTACGTAGCCCATGGAGTCAAATCTGGCATCTTTACCATATTCATATAGTTAGAGTTTCCATGTCCTGCTCTCCTAACTTGTTTGTTCTGTAAGAGGCTGTTACTTTTCTCACTCTACTGTCCAAATTGCTGTTTGCTTACTCTGATACATAAATCATAAACTTGAAAGATTTCCAGTACCCTGGGGAATAACTGTTTCCCCTCACTATCTTTATCCACTTAAAATATCTAGGATTCTTACAGGTAACAGTAGTCTCCTTTCTTTAAAGTTTGTTAACCAAACCTGTGTCTTGGTATAACATTTTTGTTTGTTTAAACTGTTGAAGTAAAAAAATGACCAGAATCTTGGAAATATAATCAGCCTGTTTCACCTTTTTTTATAAATCACTTGCAGCTGAGCCACTCAAAATAGCAGATTTATTTTATGGCCAAGTCTTATTTTAACTACTCCTTCCTGCTTGCTTTGATAAGGAAACGACTCTATTCTGTCTGGCATGCATTCAGAAAGGGTGGTAAATACCTGTCAACACGGAATTATCATTTAGTATGAAACTGGCAGTGTTGGTGTTTGCACTAAAAATAGCAAAGTACACATTAGTCTTTGTTTAGTGTTACAGTGTGCTTTCAGAAAAAAGCTGAAACAGTGAAAGGAAGGGATTATCATACTATGTTTTGTAATTTAGTAAAACCTCAGAAAGTTTTATCCTTTGAAAAGAAAGTCTGCATTTGGAACAAGATTGAATTATGAATTTAAGACATGCATTTTTCTTTCAATAGGGCAGGCAACAAGGCTCAGTGTAAAGAACAAATGATAAACAGCTTTTCTTCCTAGGTAAAGCTTCAACCTCAGTGATGACGTTTTTTTATTTGTTGAAGATAGTCTCAAATATAGGCAAATTGGGCTTTACTATAGTACAAGGTATTGTTATTTGAACAAGCTGTATGTTCAGGGGAGTTTCTCAGCTATGGAACAATATTTTACTGGTATGATGTGAATGCTTTAAAACAACCTCCAAAGCCTTTCATTAAAAATAACTGCATTATAAAACAAGTCAGAATACATTTATTTTTTCAGAATGAAATTTTAGTTGCTTAGAAAAAAACATTCTACAGAGTAGTAATTTAGCATTCAAGGAAGGCTGTTTGGCTTGATATTAAGTCTCTGAGCTCTTGAACAGCAGAATATGATCGGTTTTTAAGCCGCAGTTTAGGGGCAGAAATTAAATTAGTTAAGCTAGAATAATAACTGATCCTAGAAACATAAACGTTTTGGGTGGCTCTAGAGAATTAGTTAAACTCTCCAATGAGAGGGTCTGCTGATTTCTTAGCTGTGATTCTCTGTGAAAAAAAATAAAGAATTTGTAGCTCCATGGAGAGTAGAAAGTTAAATCATCTTACAACCCAAACCTCCCCCAAAATGAAATAAATCACTGAATATTCATAATAGAAATTCAAGTAATTTCAGACCTCAATTTTTACTTCAAAGGTTAAAGTCACATGTAATCAGAAACTCCATGGACAGGACCAGAGTTAATCCATAAACACATTTACTAAGGAGGATCCCCCTGGTGGCAGGAAAGTTCAGAACCAGCTGCTCTGAACGTCAAAGCCTGAAAGACAGGGGAACAGAAAGGACCTCTGCTGGCTCTGGTTCCTCCTGTCCTCTAGAAGTGCACCTTCTCTGGCAGGAGACGCGTAGCCGCGTAGGAACCATGCGGAGGTGTGTTGGCCTGACACACATTAGTAGGCCACTTGGGGACTGCTGCTTGATGTGTGGATGAACTGAAATGGATTTTTCCTTTTGCAGGTGGGTGAGCAAACACATTAAAAAGCCAATTCGCTCCACAGTGCTCAGCTTGGACTGGCACCCCAACAATGTCTTGCTGGCAGCAGGATCGTGCGATTTCAAATGCAGGTGGGAACAAATGAGAGTTGGCAGACAGGCTTGAGCTGTTCATTGTTCATCTTTCAACAGATACTTTAAGGTTCCTTTTATCTCCCAGGTTTATGCTAGGCACCCGGAGCCCTTAGAGACGAAAGGAGCTTGTCATCTAGGAAAAGAGCTAAAACAAGCACAGAAATCATTGAGATGGAAAGAAGTGGCCTTGGAGGGGCACTGGGAGGGAGCCCCAAGGCCGGCCGGGAAGTTTCCCTCAGGCAGAACATCCGGGGTTTGGAGTGGAGGTTTCCTGCTCTCCCTCCTGCTTCCCCACTACAGCATTTCCCATTTGATGATCCAGGCAGCATACTTGGCAAATTCCAGAGAGAAACCAAGATCAACAAAACATAGCTGAACAGTACACTGCGGGGCTATCGTAGTGCCGCTCCTTTCCAGTTAAAAGCTTTCGTCATCACCATGAGGCTAGGACAAACACTTAGCCACTTTGCTAAGAGTTTTAAGGGTCATACAGTGTAATCGCTTTTTAAAGTTGTTCGTATCAAGAAGGCATTTTTCTCCTTAGCCAAAAGAAAAGCCAGTAAATGTTGCTTCCCGTTGACTCTGTGGTGGGTTGGAAGATGGGATGCATCTTTCCTTACTAGACTATGTGGAGAATTTCCAGAAAACCTGGCTAGTGACTTTATATCCGAGAATACCTCAGGGTTTTTTGTTTGGGGCTGTTTTTTTTTTTTTTTTTTAAGATGTGCGTTGGGGGTGCAGTAGCATCAGACCACTTTTTGGGAAAAGTGTGCTAAAAATACATAAGCATCCTTTAGATTTTTCTCATATTTTCAGGAGTTTTGTATGTGATGTGTTATCCAGTCATTCTAGCTACTTTTGAAAATGGAACTAAGTGATCCATACCATCATCAGGCTGTATCAAAACATCTGGTTGTGAAGACAGGTTACAATTCTTTTGTTAACATAAATTTCCAGAAATAAACTGCTTTGACTTGTGGTCCTGTGGGTGTGGGTCTCTTCCGTTTGCACACTTGGGTTGATGGCTGAGAACCACCCATTCTTGGCTGGCTCCCGGCGACTCAAGCAGGAGCCGTCCTGACGCTGACGCAGAGCACGGCGGTTCTCAGGTCACATCCTCTAATGCACACGTAACTCGTGCCCTTCACCTCCAGCGCCCTGCCCTTCCAGTGTGGCCGCCGCTGCACTTTGGAGGGAACGTACCCAGGATCGTTCAGGGAGTCTTTAGGTTCAGAAGTTTTTGAAGAGAAGCTGTACCAAGTAGAAACAGCATTGGAGGGCAGAGGGGACTGTAAGGATAGGTTCCCAGCTGTTTGTTGTCCCTTCTGCTTCCCAAATCTGGGTCAAACATCCACACACACAGCTTCATGGAATTAGAGAAGGAGGCTGATGACCTCAGGCGGTAAAGGACCTGCCTTCAGCCCAGAGTGTACCTGGCGGGTAGACAGTGGACCCAGCCCTCCATCTGATGCTCCAGGGAGGGCCTGCCTGCTTTTCTCACTGGCCTGTCTTGGCTTACTCTCTGGAAGTCCTTGTCGGTAAGTGGGTTAGTGCTGTAGGTTTATGGCAGGGCGGCAGACAGTCATGTGTCCCCTACCATTCAGCTGCGCAGGCCCCTGGATACTGAGGCCGAAGTAGATGGGAAGGGGTGCTGGGCTCCTTTAGCAAGGTCTGCTGCAGGCCGGGGAGGACCGGGACAGCATGCTCCTCACCCAGCCTGTGCTCTCCAGAGGGAGGGCTTCATGCTCATGACTTCTAGAACCGTGCCCCAGAGCAGTGCCTGACTTGTCCCAAACCCTCTATGATGATCCATTGATTGAATATAGATTTGCCAAACTTGGATCAGCTTGCAGGCAGCTCTCAGGACCATTCTGTATCCTAAGAGGTTGGCATGTCTGAACTTGCCCATTGTGTTTGGCTTTATATGAGTCATTTTTTTATGAGTCATTATGGGCATTCTGGGACACCTATGGAGCTGCCTGTGGCCTATTTCAATATACATATATTTTCATACACTTTTTCTTTCTCTCATTGCCCCTTAAACTACAGAGTATTTTCTGCCTACATTAAAGAAGTAGATGAAAAGCCAGCCAGTACGCCCTGGGGCAGCAAGATGCCTTTTGGTCAGCTGATGTCAGAGTTTGGTGGCAGTGGCACTGGTGGCTGGGTACATGGGGTCAGCTTCTCGGCCAGCGGGAGCCGCCTGGCCTGGGTCAGCCACGATAGCACCGTGTCCGTTGCTGATGCCTCCAAAAGTGTGCAGTGAGTATCGCCTTCGGGTGGAGTTCGGGCTGCGGGGGGACCTCTCGTGAACTCAGCTAAGGCTGCCCTTCCCTGGGTATCGGGGTGGGCGGGGCGGACAGATCCTACCCAGAGCTGCAAGGCTACCTTTAAAGTTAAGACACACGTGTAGATTGTCCATTGGGGCAAATTTTAAAGAGGTCTCAATTCTGGGAACACTTCTTAATGGAAATAGTGATTCCTTTGAAAGTCCCCTGGTTTGCTTCTGGTAAGGGTTCTTTCAGGTAGCTAATTTGGTCTGTTACTGTGACTCTCACGATGCATAAATGCCATCTGCCGGCCTTAAATAGGAGGTAAGTTCTTGTTCTGTGTAGTCAGTGAACAATGACTCCATGAACTTGGGCTTCATTCAGTAATAGTGAACCCGTCGATGGCAGTTCCTCTTGCGGTTGTTGCAAGAACTCGAATTGTGATGACTCGCTTGTGAGTGAGCTGCCTGCTGCCCTTGGGGAGAACCGTAGGCATCTGCTCCAGCGGGAGAGGATTTGCTCATCATGTGTTGGAGGAAGAGAAAAGATGTTGGCATCCTTTTCCTCTTAAAGAGTCTTTATTCTCCTGGTGAATCCTTTTCTGAAAATTGGCAGCTGAAAGTAATGTACCTTTAAAGGTTTCCTGACTTGCCAACCTGAATGCCAAGAACGGCTCACACCAGGTGACTCTGCCTGTGCTGCACAGTGACAACAAAGTGACATTTCAGAGAGGATTTTCCTTCCCTAGCTGGACTGAATTGTTTTTTTCTTACCCCTTCCCCCATTATAGATGATGTAGTCTTCCAGAGGTGTTCTGTACATAGAAGAGGCAATTCTGTTGTCTTTTCATTGTTACCACAAATGGGATTATGGTATACATTTTGTACAGTAATTTGCCTTTTGTCATTCAATAATGTTTTGCTGTCACGGTTCTTTGATGTGTGTAGCGCATAATAAGCTCTTAGCATATGCTTGTTACAAGCCCCTGTCTACTCTCATCTTGACTCGTTATTCAGCTTTTCTAGTCCTGCCCCTTCCCCTTCTCAAACATAGATATTTCACCTAGTAACAGCCAGGAGTGCCACAGTAGGTCCATAAGGTGAGGTGTTCGGACTTTGATCCAGTACCGATGTTGGGTAGAGAGGTCTCCTGACACTTAGTTGGTTCAAAGTGCATCATGTCTCGCGTGAGGCTCTGTGACCCTCACCCCTACCTGTGTAACCACTTGGCCGGGTGCTGGAGCAGATACTTAGTAGACACATACACACCCAAACCCCCAGCCCATTTGCCTGTGAACACCCAGCTACCTAAGACTGTCTTGTTCATCGGTGGCCCTGGCTTCTACCCCAGGGCCTGGCAGAGGAGCGAGAATAGGCTCTCCCCAGTGTCTCTGGGAGCCCACAGTGAGCACAGGTGCAGAGAAGGTAACAGAGGAAAGTGTCTGTCCCGAGACAGCAGCGCCAAGAACTCTAGGTCAGAGGAGGAAGGCTGAAGGAAAGTGTCATGGAGGTGATCAAATGAGAGCTTCAAAGACTAGGGTGGACTTTGGATAAGCAGGAGCAGAGGCGGCATATGGGAGCAAAGGCAGATACAGGAAAGAGCGGGCTCGCTGGCGACCACCCTGTAGGCCATTTTGTCATGGGGAGGGACGCAGAAGTGTGTGGAGCGCAGACCAGAGAGGGCCAAAGGCCTCTGCTTCTACAGGCTACCTCAGGGCTGGCTCGTGCTTGAGATGCCTGAAAGTCTAGGTCATGGAGTGCCTTTTAAACAAAAGTGCTCATTTACATTGCCGGAGTCCCTGGGAGAATGGTCCTTTGTCATCTGTGTCCGTTTCATCTCCGCTTAACAAGTGTTCTTGTGTTCAGGGTCTCAACTCTGAAAACTGAGTTCCTGCCCCTCCTGAGTGTGTCGTTTGTCTCGGAGAATAGCGTTGTAGCTGCTGTAAGTATTTCTCTGCACTGTTCCCTGTAGTACGCTGTGTTTGGTCCTCCAGAACAGGAATACTGCGTGCTCTGTGACTGGGCACCAGCTGGGAGCTGGAGGGCAGGCCACGTACCCTCCGGGCCTGACTGGTATCTGGTTGCAGGGCCACGACTGCTGCCCAATGCTCTTTAACTACGATGACCGTGGCTGCTTGACCTTCGTCTCCAAGCTAGACATTCCAAAACAGAGCATCCAGCGCAACATGTCTGCCATGGAACGCTTCCGCAACATGGACAAGAGGGCCACGACTGAGGACCGCAATACGGCCCTGGAGACGCTGCACCAGAACAGCATCACGTAGGTGCCCGCCCGCCCCTCGGGCCCCTGGACTGGGATCTGAGTCCCTGGGCACCCCCTATAGCCAGGGCCCTGACCATGTGCAGAGAATTTTTAAGTAACCAAGAGGCCTTTCTTCCCCTTTGTTCCCTGACTGAGGCCCTGCGAAAGCTCTGTGCACTCTGGGCCCAAACATCTCTTCAGGAACAAGAGCAGCAGTGAGAAGCCTGTTTTTTTTCCAACTGTGGCTGTTATTTTCATCCTGTGACAGAGAGTGAGCCACCCCCAGCAGTCATTCTGTCCTTCAAGGTGCAGATAGTACAGAGCAGCCCGCATGAGGGTTTGGAGCCACTGCGGCCTCTCGTGGGACTTGCTTTCTCTAAAACTTGGTCGAGAAGAAAAGGAGAACTTCCTGAATGTCATATTCCTCTGGCTGTGAACCAGGAAGATTAGTTGTATCCTGTTTTTTAAGGGTAATTCTAGGTGTCATTCCAACCATGGATTTCAGGTAATGTGTACGAGTAAGATCATTCAGCTGGAGAAGAAGGATCCCTTAGCATGAATAGGACGGAGCTGGGGCACTTAGTAGACACATACACACCCAAACCCCCAGCCCATTTGCCCAGTATATTTTTCATCAGGCTTATGTGATTATAAAAGACAGTAGAACTATGAGAACCATGTTTTGTTTTATCCAAAAAGCTTTTTTTTTCTTGTTAATCTGGAGGAGAAATGGCAATATATTCTTGATCTTTTGAATTCTTGTGTTGAGAGTTGGGTACCATAGGATGTTCTCTTTCTGACCTTCTGTGTTGAGAGACCTGTATCACGGTGGGGATGGCAGGATGAATGATGGAAACCTCTAGACCTTACCTTGGCGAGAATTTTTAAGCGTAGGTTGTGCTTTTCCTCATGCTCAGTGGGAAGGGCCACTGGGTTCAAAACGGGCTGAGAATGTCTGCACGCTATTGAAAAGCGAGAACTTGAAGGTACAGCATACTGGTCTCCATGCTTATCAAGCTTCTGTGTCTTGAATGACTTTCAAAATTATTTCTTAGGAATTTCTCTTCAGCTTCTATGCAGACTATGTATCAGGAAGGAAACAGCTCTCTACTTTGAGACTTCTAGGTTAAAAATAAAAAGACAAACCCTTACAGATTGGCATGTCTACTTGTATTTGCAGATACTAAGCTCTTTACAGCAAAGGGTCAGCACACTTTTTCTATAAAAGATCAGAAAGTAAAGCTCTGAGGGGCCATGGAATCTCCATCACAGCTACTCTACTCTGCTATTGTGGCATGCAGGCAGCCATGGACAATATGTAAATAAATGAGCATGGATGGATTTCAGTAAAACTTTATGGACACTGAAATTTGAAATGCACATAATTTTCAGGTCGTGAATTAATACTCTGTACATTTTTTCCCCCCCATTTAAAATTGTAAAAGCTATTCTCAGCTCACAGGCTGTACAGAAACAGTGTGTGCTGTAGTTTGCCATCTCCTTCCCTAGAAGGAATATTCTAGGCATTTCAGAGGAGAAAGAAACATATTGTCTAAGCTATGGAATTGATTTCTTTAAAGCTTTTCAGGCTAAGGCGAGTTGTTTCATTAATCTGTTCCTCTGCTTTGCCTGGTTGGAATCCCGTGGTGTGTCTAAATGTTGCCCACATTTATAATGATTAATCTCAAATGCAAGGAGAGGTCTTGGCCTATATGCCTCACTGTCTTAAAGGGTGATTTGGGAGTCTTTGTTTGGAGCCAGGTGTGTTTCAGGCATGCTTCATGATGCCTTTAGCTATTTTTTAAAAACTGGTTTCCATTTCGGTCATTGCTGTGGGCCTGTCCATGCCCTGCGCCCAGGCAGTTTGCATGCTGCATGGCCTGGACTGTCCTGCCTCCCCGGGTCACTAAGTAATGCGGCTTCTCAACTCTTCCCTCTTTTCAGTCTTGTCTTTTCTGGGCATCTGGTAAGGAAATATGTTTGGATATTTTCTGGGTCAGATGGCTGCCGTCTGATATCGGTGGTCGGCTTAATATCCAGTAGCTGCTGATTCAGTTCCTTAAGACACCGTGGCTCTCTGAGTCTCGCTTCGCCACGACCTTACACCGTCTTGTCTCTGCTTCTCTTCAGCCAAGTGTCTGTCTACGAGGTGGACAAACGAGATTGCCGCAAATTCTGCACCACCGGCGTTGACGGGGCCGTGGCTGTCTGGGATTTCAAGGTATTGAGTGCTTTCCGGAGCAAGTCCTCTTTGTGCTAGAGCTCTTCCTAGACAAGGATATTTCTCATTTCTTAGGACAAAATGTCAGATACAGGGCCCATCAGAAATATGGTGCACTAAGCTGTAGTCCTCTTTGAAACCTGAAAGCCATTGGGAGAACACCATTTTTCTCTCAGGGCGATGGAGCCCATGCTTCCGGACGCCCCTTTATTCACCGAGGAAGGGCTGAGTGCTGTTCTCGTGATGGGCCCTGAGCTGAGCGCCAGTGTGTTTAATTATATGGATATCTTTTTAGGGTTTACACAAATCGATCTAATATTGTGGCCATGCCCAGGACATGAACTCATGAAGGTAAAAAGGGGCAGAGGGAAAGGGAAATGGAACTTTTGGAGGAAGACAGTTTGCCCAGAGTATTCGGAAGGCGTTTGCACACTATGTGTCTGACCCAAGGAGGGGGAAATCAAGCGCCAGGAAGATGCACAGGCAAGGCGAACTCCTGCACATCCGCCAAGTGCCTGCTGGCCGCCAGGCCTGTGCTGGGCCCTGAGGATGCTCAGGGGAAGGAGCCCTGAGGGGCTTGTCTGGTGGAAGGCAGGGGGTGGGTGGAGCCTGCCCTAGAAGACGAGCCAGTGCCTCTTCTACACTGAGGAGTTTGGGGGTGCATGGGCCACCGCGCCACAGGGGAGAGACTGCACCTGAGCTGCATCTCCAGGTGCACGGGGGCGGGGCGCCAGTGAGCATCAAAGCTGCCAGAGCGGCCGGCGTGCCCAGAGTGTGGGCGGTGTTCCAGGCACTGCCAGGGTTTGGGTTGTGTGGGTCCTACAAAAGCACGAGCTGTACTTAGAGAGAGGAGCCACCGCACAGTCGGGAAGGGGAAGCTGGGCCTTGTCTGCAGACAGCTGGGAGCTGTTCTGAGCCGAAGCAGAGAAGCACCGGGCTGTGAGGTGCGGTGGCTCTGGGCAGAGGCTGCTGAGTACAGTGGACAGGTGAGCCCAGCAGTGGCCAGGAGGTTGTGGACTCGAGAGAGATCTAGAAGGCCAGGTGGAAGGGCATTGTGACAGAGAGGGACACAGCCAGGAGGACTGTGCACATCCTTCTCGGGGGTTAGGTAGGCAGTGGACGAGCTGTGGGGCCAGGGAGGAGAAACAGGGTGAGGGGAGGGGACGGCTCCTGTGTGTGGCCCTGGGAATCTACTTTCTCCTGGGTGTCAGCCTCCAAAGCAGGTAAATATTTATAGAGTTCTGCTACTGCCAGTGCATTTCCATGATGTTTGACTTTCCCCCCCCTTGGGTCAAACACATAGTGTGGAAAAGCCTTCCGAATTCTCTGGGCAAACTGTCTTCCTCTAAAAGCCCTGTTCCTCTCGCCCTGTTTTACCTTCACGAGCTTTACATCCCAGGCACGGCAGCGCTGTGTGATTGGCTGCGCCCGGGCAGTAGGCTCTGCCCTTTATCCTTTGATCCCTCAGGACATCGCCCATCTCTCCTCTTGTCCTCACGTAAGCCAGGAAATCCCAGGGCAGTGTTCTGTTTATCTGTCCACCTTGGAGCACATGCTGGGTGCTGGGCAGCAGGCTGGCCGCTGTGTCGTCTAAACATAGGGGTACCTGCCACTGAGGCATCTGGAGTGTGGTGAAGAGGCCAGGGACATGCTCCAGATGGCCCTCACCAGTAAGGGCCAGTGACCCAGACAGATGTGTTCCCTGCAGGCACTGGACTGTGCCCAGAGCCTGGGGGCGGGGGCTGTGGAGCAGAGCGCACGGCGTGGCGGGGCCGGCAAGGGCTGTCCTGGAGGCTCCACAAGGCAGGGACCTGGGAGCCTGGGTCCCAGAGGTGGGGTGGGGCCAGACTGGGGGGCAGGGGCCTGTGCCTCAGCCAGGGAGGGGGCGGCAGTGTAGTGCCCTGGGGAGAGCACCAGCATGGACGGTCCTCAGTAATGATCCGTGTGCTTCCTGCCACCTTCAAGACCTTAGAGTCTTCCATCCAGGGCCTTCGGATAATGTGAAGCTGCGTGAACCTCCCAGGTCCAGCCTGACAAACTGACAAGCTGCACCTACGCCAGCCCCGCCACTTGCATGTCGGTGCGGAGAGCCAGCTGCCAGGAAACACTGAAGACACGTATCGCGACTATTGTGTGTGTGTTTTTGTTTGAATAGAATTGGTGAAAGTGTTGGCTTTTTTAAAGCAGAAGTGATGTGGGTTGTTCTCTTTTTTGTTTTTTGTTTTGCTATTTCATTCCATTCTTGACCAAAGCTTCTCTTTAAGTAGTTTATTATGGAAAATTGTCACACTAACTTAAAGGAAAGGGTGGGGAGGTATGTAAATTGTCTGCTAAAAAATAAAAAACTGAATGTTTTTGGTTTTGTTTCCTTGTACTGTTCCTAATTTTAGTAGAGAAATATGGATAAATTCTTCATTAGGCTAGTTTTTAGGGTAAAATCTTAGTTTCTTAAGTTGAGCCGTCCCATACAACCTTTAGCCAAATGAACCATTTATTGAATGCCATCTTGTAGCGTCGCAATACTTATGCGAAAGAGGCGCCCCGTTGCCATATCGCACGCAGAGCAGCGGAGACATCCACCACCCTAGGCAGCCAGGCCCAAACTGGAACCTGCTGGGACCTGAGGTCCGGCCTCTGCGTCCTCAGCACACCCATGAGGGCACGTGAAATGGGAAGAGGAAAGGGACATGTCATCGTTTGGGTTTATTGATTATTGTGCCCAAGCTAGCTATTTTCATCATAATTAGGTATGAAATGTCACATTCCAAGGCTGAGAATCTTGAGAGGTGCAAATAGAAGTGAATATAGCAAATTCCCTAAGTACAGAGTAGCCTTGAGCGTGGCCGTGCCCTTGATCTACTGGCCAAGGAGAACAGAGCAGTCATTCGGACCGACTCTAGTTCTAGGACTGGTGGCAGGGCTTCTCAGAGGATGCTGTGATACCCTCAGCCAAATAATTCTGCCCTTTGGGTGACTCAGGGAAAGCATTACATACCCCCAGGAAAGAACCCCAGCCCCTGGGCTGCCAGCTTAGTGGGCCGGCCTCCTTCCCGTTTGCTGCAGGGAGGGGACAAAGGCAAGCCAAAATACAAGTCAGCTGGAAATGGCTCTTTAGTGTGATCAAAGCACATGGTTTGGCCAGCAAGCCCAGAGACTTGGAGAAACAATGTATTCCATGAAAGAACAGCAACAAAGACAAAATTTACATACTGCCCCCAGAATTCAGCCAGAGTTACCTTTCCCGATGAAAGCGCATCCCCGTCAGGGCAGCGGAAGGCCTGGGTCATGGCTCCTCCTGCAGCAGTGGACGCATCCCTTCCCTGAGACTCGGGCGAGGCTCGGGGCCACAGCGACTACCACGCCAGGGGTCCTGGTCCCTGGGGTTCCAGGCTTTGGGCTTTGATGTCAGACGACTTCTGCCAAACTGTGTGGCCTTAAGCAGTGTAGTTGGCCTCTCAGCCTCAGTGTCCTCACCTGTGACGTGGGATAGGCCAGGATTAGTAATTTTAGCTACTCAGCAGAGCTGCAGTTTGCCTTCAGGCATGACACTGACCCTGTAACTAGGCCCTGAAGACCCTTAACTTTGGGCTAGGGTAGGAAGCGGTGAACGAAGGATTTTGCTAACCAAAAATATTCAGTAGTTCTTTCCAGAATATTGTGGTAAAAAAAAAGAGAATATTATGTTGACAAAAATGGGTCAGCCTCAGAACCTGGACGAACTGCTCGGTCCTGACTCTTCAGTTTGGCCCACCAGTCATTGCATACATGGTTTAGTTCCCAGGTGTGTGCGGCTCTAGCGGCCGTGATGCAAAGGGCCTGGATTTGGCCAGGTGCCTGCATTGTCGCTGAGGCAGTGGGGCCGCCCCACGCTCGAACAGTCAGTGCAGATCAGGACATGAATCACAGGGTTTGATGTTTAGGGTATGTGTGTGTTTAGCTTCAGCACTAGCTGTGGTGGGTAGAATACTGACCCCCTAAAGATGTCCAGGTCCAGAATCCCAGAACCTGTGAACTTGGCAGCTGTGATTGAACTGAAGCCCTTTGAGATGGGGAGGTAGCCTGGGTCACCCGATGGAACCACAAGCGGCCTTTTAGTAGGGAGGCAGGGGGGCGAAGGTGAAGTGACCTTGGAGTCATGCTGGGCTGCCCAGAAGCCTCCAAAGGTTGGAACAGGCAAGGAGCTATGTTCTCCCCGGAGCCTCCAGAAGGAACGCCGCCCTGAGCACTGGGACTGTGGACTTCTGGCCTGCAGACGGTGAGAGAACACGCCTGTGCCATTTTAAGCCACCCTGTTTGTGGTAAGTCACTATAGCAGCAACGGGAAATGAATACACTAGGTCGATTCAGGAGCAGGAATGTGGTCCAGAGCAATTTTCCAAGTGGAGGATCAGAGCCCATTAGTGGTTGTAAAAATCACTTTAGTAGGTCATGACTAGCATTTGAAAAAAAATGAAACAGGAAAGAAAACATTTCGCAATCCATGTAGTTAAGTGTTGTTTTATGATACTGATGGTTTCAGGTATATGTGGGTGTGTACCAGGTTGCAATGTGTACCACTCGGGTGGGGACCAAAAACAGTTTGAAAGCCACTAAGATCGAGCCAGCCACTCGAGGGAGCCCACGAGGAGGGAGGGGTGTTAGCCACCCTGCAGGTAGTTACCTGAAGAACAGCTGGGGGGGTCACAGGTAAGTGACCGACAGGCATTAACTACTCAAAACAACCTTGTAGGGGTGGAACTGTTACTGCCACATTTTAAAGATGACAGAACTCATGTCCAGAGGGGACTGACAGCCTATGCTGGAATCATGGCAGCCTCTCCAGAGCCCCAGTGAGCGGTGGCCACATAGCATGCTCCCTCCTGGGCACGGGACAGGAAGCAGCGATGCTGAGTGACCACACCCGGTTCAGTCCACCCAAGCTCGGGGGCAGGGTGCTGGCGCTGGAACTGGTGGGAGGGGCCCCTCTGCGTTCACCTGGGGGGTTTCACTGTAGACCTCAGTTTCCAGGGCACCACTCCCATCGGACCTGCATCCTGTATCAGGGCCCTGCTGTGGGATGCTGAGCCCCTGCTGGGTCTCAGCTGTGGCGAACATCTGCCCTTCGGGGTTTGGCTGCTTCACGTGTGTGTGGCCGGGGACAGCAATCAGATGGCGATCCCTGGATCTCAGAGGCAGACCCATGGCCCGCATTCTGAGATGGGCACATGCTGAGGCCGAAGGAGATCACGCTGGGTGCTTCTGGGAGGTCTCCTCTCCCACTGCCTTGTCCGGCCCACTACGGCTGAGTCCAGACTTCTGGGGCTTGGCTGCCCTCTTGTGACCAGGAGGCAGAAGGGCTAATGCAGTGAGGAGGAAGGAGCAGAAAGAACTGTGCCGACCTGGAGAGGGCGCACAAGCCCCGACTGACCCCTCTTCCAACTCGGGGCAGCTCTGGGGAGTCAGCCTGGTGTGTGGCTGCATTTCCCGGAAACCTGAGCAGGCAGAGCTCAGCATCTTCATCCCACTCAACCGGGAGGTGGGCCCAGAAGAAACTCTTCCACCCTCACACTCCCCTCTCCCAAGAGTTGGCTTCACTTAAAATCAGAAACTTTGTGCCCCGAGGGAGCCATTTCAAATAACACGGGACTTAGCAGACAGGAGGTCAGGCCCTGCAGGAGGGTGGTCGCATGAAGTTACACTAGAGGTCAAGTGCAGAGCCACGGTTGAATTCAGCTTTCTAACACCCCTTGTTCACACTTGTTCATTCACTCATTTGAGTGCCTCCTCTGCCAGGCACTGTCCTAGGCCCCGGGGCAATACAAACTAGGGTTCTGCTGGTACTGAGCTTGTGAGCTCAGTTTTCGTAATGAGGGAAAAGAAGTCCTCAAATGTGTTTGTCAGGATGCTCTTCGCCATGGGGAGCAAAGACTCAAATGAGCTTAAGATCTTTGGCTCGCGTAGGGGCAGGTGGGTCCTTAGCTGGAGGCTGACCAGGGCACTGGTCATTTCTCTGGGATTCTCTCCGTCTGAGCTCAGACGGCGTTGCCTGGCTTCCCTTGTGGTTTGCTCCACTTTTGTACTCAGGTTCAAACCACTCCCCCTGGAGGGGGCTTTCTCTCCTCCATCATCATCCAAAGTCCGGGGCTTTGCCTTGGCCTGGTCATTTTAGGTCACATGTGCAGGACAGGACAGTAGAACCCGACTGGGCTAGAGGATTCAGGGCCTTCCGTCAGAGCGGAGGGTCAGTCCTATCTGGGGTCACTGCCCGGGCATCTACAAAGCTGGTGAGGGTAGAACGAAGCCAGAGACACAACAGGTGTCACCTCAGTGTTAAAACTGCACTTGTGCCCACCAGGAGGAGGTTGCTGGTACAGACTGTGGGAAACTTTCTGGTTAGACGCAAGCTACCGCGGGGCTTTGCCAAGGCTCGGTGGGAGCCCTGGTGACAGCCCCGCAGGCTCCTCAGCCAGGAAGGCTCGTGGTCCAACAGACCGTAGCTAAAGTTAACGGCACTGGAGGTGTGCCCCCTGCTTGAAGTGCTCCCCATGTCTGGACACGTTTAATCCTCCCACCCGCCCCGCAGGACCTGAGACTGGTGAGCACAGGGTCCTGCTGAGAGTCCAGTAGACACCTCTAATGGGGGGGGGGGGGTCGTGGACACAGTGACCCAAGAGACAGGCCCTGCAGGATGAACCCAAGTGGGCCAAGTGGGGACAGGGTGGGAAAAGGGGTCTAGGCAAAAAGAACAGCCCCTAGACCTGACAGAGTGGGTCTGGCCCCCGGCCTCCTGGGACCATGAAGACCCCACCCGGCCACACCTTCCGCTGCTTACTGCCTGGAGCTCAGTCGGAGAGGAGTCCTAGGGAGGGGGCCTGGTGAACTGACGGGTTGCAGGGCTTCCCAGGGTCTCCATCTGCCGGGCCACCTGGCCACATCTCCGTGGATGGGGCCGAGAGTAGCGCTGGGAAGACCCCTGGGGCCCGGCTGGCCCAAGCCCCAGAGTCAGGCGGCAAGGCCCCCAGCATTGAGAGAAGGTGCTGGGCCAGCCAGGCAGCCGGGGACCAGCGGCCGCGCTCCGTGTTGGGGACACCGAGGGCGGGGACGCCCCGCGGCGGTCGGCTTGCGCGAACGAAGGGACGGACCCCGCGCGGCAGCAGAGCTCCGCTAAGCGGCTCGGGCCCCAGCCTGTGAGCGCCGAGCGCGCCGGCCCCCGGGCCCGCCCTGCGGCTGCTCGGGCTGCGCGCCTGTCTCGGAGACTCAGTTTCCCCATCCATAAAGTAGGGAGGGCCGGTCGCGGACGATTTCGGGCGCTTCGGGTCGGTGCGGCCCTCAAAGTGGGGCTAGGCGGGGCCCTATCCCCGGCCGCGGCCCAGGTCGCCGCCCCCGTCCCCGCGGGGCTGAGCTGCGAGGCTCCGCCCCCGCCCACGAGGAAGTGGCTGCGGCGCCGCGCGGGGCCCAGAGCTGCTGCGGCGCGTCGACTGCCCGGAGTCCGCGGCCGGGGACCCAGGTGAGGGGCGCGCGCAGGTGGGGCCTCCGGGGACGTGGCGGCGCCGGGGGAACGGGGCACCTCGCCGGGGGCTGCCGGGAGGCGAGGGGACGCGAGGGAAGCACAGCTCCCCGCGCCCAGTCACTTCCCCTCCGCCCTCCAGCCTTCCGGGTCGCTCCAGCCGGGAAATGAGCTGGCGCCCCCGCCCGCCCTCCCCGTGCCGCCCCGGGAAGGGGCTGGGAGGCCAGGACGGGGTCCATTGGCCCCGGTCCGGGACGCCACCGGGCGCGGGGCCCGAGCGGCCCCTCGGTCGGCTGTGCGGGCCGGCGGCCGGCGGCCAGGGCGAGGCCGAGGCAAGGACAGCGACACGGTGATGACCAGCGCGGCGAGCCTGCGCGGGCGCGAGCGGCGGGTCCCCCTCGGGTGGTTCCCGCCGTCCTGGGCTCCCCCGCCTGCAGGGCAGTGCTGCCCGGCACGCATCCCTGCGGGCTTCGGGGACTGGTGGGAGTGCCAGCTTCTCCCTTCACTGGCGGTGACTTAGGCAAGCCACCCAACCTCTGAGCCTTGATTTTCCTTTCCCGGAAGAGGGGGACCTTTCAAGTTGGGAGGCGCTAACGGGATAACGTGTGTAAGACACCTGGCCCTGTGCCTCGCGCACACGGCGTATCAGCGGGTGCTTTTCTCGTTGCATTACCATTGTAAAGTCTGCTCACCAGAACCTAACCTCTGAGATTTGGAGTCCGAATCCCCAGCTGTGCCATTTAGGAGCTCTGTGACTTTGGGCAAATCTTGGTTTTGTCTGAGTCTTTTTTTTTCTCCTGAGGTTAAAAGAAAGAAAAAAACCAAAACTTCTTAGATGTGCTTTACGCGGTAAAAGAGAGTATATATCAAAGTGCAGCGCAAATTCTGGGCGTTTAAAGATGCCAGTAAAGTTAGTTTATTACATATGTCTGAATACATAATCCATATAGGTCCTTTCAATAAATAGCATCGCAACCTATTAATATCACAATTCACCCTTTTCATATTTGTAGTCACCCGGATTTTTCCACTCTGTCACCATTATAAAGAGGTGTTATGAACATGTTTTTTAAAAAGCCAGTGGCTATTTTCTTGGCACCAAAAAGAATTTATGCCACCAGAGTGTTCACAGTCTTTAAGTTCCTGCTCATGTTGTTCTGTTCTGTTTGTTCCTACCCAGTCGTTGAATTGTTATCACGTTGCTCTTCAGAAAAGGCTGAAGAAATTAGCAACAAATGATAATTTCTCCACAACCCTGCTAGCACTGAGTTTTATGGGTTTTTAGATTTTGTTTTGTTTGGATTACTTTAAATGTGCTTCATGGTGCCTTATGATTATTTTAGTTTATGTTAAATCTTGCCTTGATTTTGCCTCGTTTGTGAGACTTCAAAAGCACAGTTAGGGAGGGGGGATGGGCTTGTCTGTTAGGGGTGGCAAAAGCTGTTCCACACACAACAGGAAGTTGAGTAACCGCTTAGCACGAGTGCAAAATGGCTCCCTGGCAGCTCCCTCAAGCAGTGTGAGCTGGGTGGGGACTTCCCTGAGTGCCTGTAGGGCTGAGATCCTTGCTCCAGGCAGCTCCTGCCTGATTTAGCCTCAAGTACAGCCAAACCTCTGGAATCAGAGAACGCTGGCAGAGCTTCTCGGAAAGCAAGAAAGAACCTACAGTGGCTGCCTCATCCAGCCCCAGCCCTTTTTGGACGGGGATGTGAGGAAAGCATTGGCTGAATGAAGGTGCCCAGCCAGAGAGGAGCGAGCCAGAATTTGACCCCAGCACCACTAGGAAGGAGTGCTGAGGCCCAGGAGCCTTGGCCATCCCAGGGCCCCCTCCTCTATCTTCAAATGGACCCAGGGTGCCCCCTCCCAGGGTCACGGTGACTGGGGGCTGGGTGTCCAGAGCCTGCCTTTGTCTCCACCTGGAGCTGAAGCATCGAGCTGTGAACACAGCAGCCCTAACGGCATCTTCCTCAGCTACTGCCGCCTAGGGCAGGTTGTCTTGGGAATTACTAAGTCAAAGGTCCTGTGGCAGGTTGGTCCGCTGTGAAGGCTGCTTGGAGGTTACAGCCCTGAGGCCACAGTGGCTCCCTCCATGGGCTCCCGCTTCCTCATTTGTGACATGGGGGTTGGGAGGACTCGCTGAGGCCTGCTGGTTTCAGTCGCTTTGCGTAAGTTATGTAAAGGGGGAAATGTATCTTCCTTTCTCCCTCTCCCTTCAACCCTTCCCCGTACTCCCTTTAAGGTGTTAGTTCAGTGGACTAGGAAGTATTCTGTCTGAATTCATGCTAAAGTGAGACTAGCTGCTAGCTGTGGTCGGAACCTCCCTCCCCTGCCTGTCCCACTGTGCCTGTGGCCATCTTCACCCACTCCTCCCTCTTCTACTCAGGAATCTGTGTGTCCCCTGGGAACAATGGTCAGGGTGCCCCAGGTCCTCTCAGCTGTATTCTTTGGTAGTATGGGGGCCGCTGTCTTCAGCTGACTGACCTTTCCATCTTTACAGCCTGGAACTTAAGAACATCACGCTAGACAGGCTTTTCTGTCCGGCCCACGTATCTGGACACTCTTACAAAGACCCTGAAATGGGCAGAGGTGCCCGGCTGCATGGCCAGTCTGTGACAGTTGGAGCTGGGGGGTTCAGTTCTGCTAACTAGCTCGAGGCCCCAGTGTCGGGTCCAGGGACCCCGCCCTGGGCTGCAGCCAGAGGGCCTCTCCTTTCTGGGCCACATGGAGCTGAAGGGGTTGGGGTGGTTGGTCTCAGAGTCCAGGGGCCAATAAGAACCCGACTAGGGTTTGGAGTGGGCTTCTGGCCTTAGCCCTGCCCCTGCCCCATTGGTGACCTGGGAAAACGGGATGGGTAGCACCATACAGCGGTCACACAGGCCTGGTGCTTCCACTCCTGAGACTGTGGTGTAGACAGTGATGACACCCCACCTCAGCCACACCGGATGCCAGTGCTGGCCCAGCCCAAATGCACCGGAAGCACTGGGGGAAATCTCCATCCGGCCTGCTGACCTGGGCTGCTGGCTCGGGGGCAAGCGCCACTTCCAGGAGCCTTTGCCTTATAAGGAGAGGGGGGCTGGGTAAGAGCCGTGGTAAGAGCAGCATGCTTGTATGTGTGCGCAAGGTTAAACAAGCATGTGCGTGTGGGAACAGGTGCTTGTACACATACATGTGCAAGGCTGAACCCGCGTGTGTGTGGAAGCAGGTTGTAGGTGCGTGCAAGGCTGACAACACATGAAAACGCCCAGCTTGAGCCTGGGATGTGTGTGGGTATGCTTCTTTCTCAGCAAATGTTGCCCGCGGAGCCACTTGGTGCCTTGCTCTAGGCTTGGGAGCCCAGACGTGGTCCCTGCCCTGTACACTCACCCAGGAACTTCCCAGGACTTCCTGCTGTGAATGAAAGCTGGAGGTGGGCAAGGCAGGCCCAGGAGGGTTTGTGGTGTGACCTCGGGCCAGCTGGTCATGGAGCCCCACACTCCTCCGCTGTACCGTGGACTGCGTTGCGTGTCCCTCATGCCTGGGCCCAACTCCGTGCTGTTGCCTTGGCAGAGACCCCAGCAGAGGGAAGGGAGAGACCCCAGGGCTCCAGCAAGGCTCCCCACCGGGCAGCCTTCCCAGGGCGTTAAGGGCTCAGGCCCTGAGCTGCGGAGCGACCTTCCTGCGCCAGTCCATGCGACGCAAGCCTCCCTGTGTGGTGGAGGGGACAGCCAAGTTCCTGGTGACACCCACATACCCACATGGGGGATGTGCGCTGCTGGGCAGGTGGCTTCCGCTTGCCGAACCCCAGCCTCCACACCTGTTACCTGGGGCTGTGGCAGCTACGCACCGAGGTCAAGACTATGTAGCCTGCTTAGAGCTGGGAAGCAAGGAAATGCTAGGTGGTGCTGGCGTCCATTTTTTAATAAAGAGCTTACTCTGCGGGGCACTAATGGCAGTAAACAACTGTGTTCATCAAATATCTATGGAGCACCTAGTATATGCCAAGCATTTAGGCCCAGGACGAAATGTGAACCAGAGAGTCAAAACTGTCTGTCTCCACCAAGCTTGTTAAGCCCAGCGGGCAGAGAAAGATGACAGAAATGCTTCAGTGTAGGGTGCGTTCTGCAGTGTGACTGTGGACATTATCCCATCGGGAACAAGGCTGCCGGGTGGGCCTGCAGCGAGGTGAGGGGGGCCTCCCTGTGAGGGTGACACGTGAGCACAGATTTGAATGGCAGCTGCAAGGGCCGGGAGGGACGTGGGGGGAAGAGCCTCGAAGGCCAAGGGAACGGCCAGTGCAGAGGCCTGAGGCCCACCGCTCCAGGACGGGCCGCTGGTCTGACTCAACAGGAGGGTGGTGTCTGAGTGCCACCCCATCTGGTGTGGATGAAGAGCTGCTGTTTCATGAACACCTGCTATGTGCCTCATAAAACCTTAACACCTCTGGGGCAGGATTCCTGAGTTCCCACTTTGCAGGTGTGGAGATTAAGGCTGAGGGAGAGCGCATGCCGTGCCTGGGGTCACAGAGCTGGGGAACGGGTGCTGCCGCCCGCCCCCTCCTGCCGCTGCCCAGTCCCTGCCACTCTGGGAGCTGAGGCCGGGAGAATGGGTTTGAGGAAGTGACATTCACTTTGGGTCTTTACGGATGAGTAGGCCTTTGCCGCACAGGACAAGGGCAGGCATTTGGTGGCAGTTTCACCCACACCTCGCACTCCCCAGCCCATCCTTTATGTTCGTTGCCAGAAGCCTCAGGGATCTCCCTTGAGAGCTCCCATTTCGTGAGGGAAACTGAAGCCGTGGGAGGGAAGGAAAACACCAGGCCAGGGTCTGGAGGCCAGGGTGGCCCTGCTGCCCTCTCACCAGGCTGGCTGGGGTCTGGTCTGGTCTGGGGCAGGGGCAGGGGCAGGGCTGACGTGGGGTCCCTCCGCTCTCTCGGGCACAGGAGCTGAGTGGCCATGGCCTACCACAGCTTCTTGGTGGAGCCCATCAGCTGTCATGCTTGGAACAAGGACCGCACCCGTGAGTGCCCTCTGCTGGCTGAGTGACAGGGAGGGTAAAGCCGCAGGCACCCGGCCTGGGGGCTCCCTCAGGCCCGCCACCCCCCTCCTTCACCCCTGGTCCTGAGTTTAGGAGGGAACACATGAACAGCTTGGGGAACGAGTCGGGGCCACCAGGCAAGTGGGTCCTGAGAGTTGAGGTGACAGCATAGCCCCACCCTGCACCAGCCCTGCTGTGGGCACCGGACCCAGGTGGGCAAGGGGCTCGTGGGCTGGGGCAGCGGTTGGGGGTGAGAAACAAAGACGGAACCTGCCATGGCCAGTAGGGAAATGAGCCGCAGGAGGGGAGGGCGCCCGAGGTGCTGTGGGAGGGGAGGCCGGGTGGGAACGGGGATCCTGGCAGCGTCAGGGACACCAAGGAGACCAGGGGCAGCAAGGAGCCTGGCTGGAGGTGAGGAGCGGAGGGCAGTAGCAGGAGATGAGCAGAGCTACCAGAATTTCATGATACCTCTGCAGGGGCATCCGGGAGTGGTGGGTGCAGGTGAGGGGTGGCCGTCCCTGGCCAGGTGTCCCAAGGGGGGCCCAGCAGGGCCTGAGGGCCTTCGGGGGTCCCTCCTAGGAGAAGAAAAGCGTCTCGTAGGACATGTTGCTTGTGCAGGGTGTTCCTGGAAGGCAGTCGAGCCGGAGGTGGGCAACCTGGGCACACATGCTTCCCACTCTCATTCCCCCCGTGTCTTCCGCAGAGCTCGCCATCTGCCCCAACAACCATGACGTGCACATCTATGAGAAGAGCGGCGCCAAGTGGGTCAAGGTGCACGAGCTCAAGGAGCACAATGGGCAGGTGACAGGTGGGTTAGGCTGGCTGGGATCTCCCTCCCGTGAGGCCAGGGCAGGGCCAACCGGGCCAGCTACCCACTCACTGTGCCGGGTGGGAGAGTTTGGGTTCCAAGTAACACTGCCATGATTCAAACTGGCTTAAGCTATAGAGGGATTATGTTGGTCCCTGTTACTGAAAAACTCAGCTTTGTGGGCTTCAGAAAAGGCTGGATCCAGCAGCTCAGCATTATCAAGAACCCATTTTTCTTTTCTTTGCATGGCTTTCCAATACGTTTGGTAGCAGATGGGTGGGTGTGACCCTCCCAATAAGCTCTTGTGGCTTATCATCACCCCCATGGGCAGCTTTCATCTATACTGGCCTCTAAACCTCTCCTGCGTTGACACTAGAGCTGCCTCTGCTTGGATGGTCTCAGCCTGGTGTCCTCTCCCCACCCCACAGGCATCGACTGGGCCCCTGAAAGTAACCGCATTGTGACCTGCGGCACAGACCGCAATGCCTATGTGTGGACACTGAAGGGCCGCACGTGGAAGCCCACGCTTGTCATCCTGCGCATCAACCGGGCCGCTCGCTGTGTGCGCTGGGCTCCCCAGGAGAACAAGTTCGCTGTGGGTAGCGGCTCCCGTGTCATCTCCATCTGCTATTTTGAGCGGGAAAATGACTGGTGGGTGCCCAAGTAGGGCCAGATGGGCTGTGAGGGACTGGGGCTGCAGACCAGCAGGCAGTGGCCTAGAGTTTCAGAGGGCAGGAGGTGGGGCGTTGAGCCTCTGTTCACATAACCCCAGGGAAGTGTGTCCACTCGCCCTCATAGGGGAGGTGAGGGGCTCTCTACACAGACCTGTCCCCAGTAACAAGGGCACACACCACACCAAGCCACCTGTGCAGGCATCCACTAAGCCCTGCACACGTCCTGGCATTGACGCCCCCACCATCTGGACTGGGGGGTCCGCTGCTGTCCCCACTTTACAGAGGAGCAGAGTAAGGCCCAGTCACTTGCCTGAGGCACCCAGCTTGTGACATTCCAGGGCCCATGCATAAGCTCTCAGCTACATCCTCTCTCCCCCGGGTCCCTGAGAGCAGAGGCCAGGCAGGAGCCTAGGCTCGCGTCTGGGAGACCCGAGTTCAAATTCCACCCTGCCAGTCAGCAGCTGTGTGATTTTTCTTCACTGAGCCGGCCCAAGGCTTGTGGTGAGGTGTAAAGGAGACCAAGCATAGAGCTCCCCACTGAGGGGCCCCAGCACATCACTGGGCCAAACCAGGGCCCTGACACACCCATGGGCTGGCAGTGCCCAGGCCCCTTATTCCCGGGACTTCAGTCGTCTGCAGTGGGAGCCTGGAAACCTGGGCGCTGAGGTGGGTGGGTGGCCACCTGTCTGTCCCTGTCCCCCAACCTGTCTGACCACTGTGTCTAGGTGGGTATGCAAACACATCAAGAAGCCCATTCGCTCCACGGTCCTCAGCCTGGACTGGCACCCCAACAACGTGCTCCTGGCCGCCGGCTCCTGTGACTTCAAGTGCCGATGAGAGGTGGGGTCCTGACAGCACAGGAACTAGGATTGGGGGGTGGGGGGAGCCTATCCTGGGTACCCCATGCCCCGCCTTGCAGACCAGCTCTGCTGCTGGCGGGGGAGCCTGGGGCCTCGGCTGAGCGCCTGTGAGGTTTTGCTCTTTGAAGGGTCCATCGCCGGGTCCTGTCTCCAGCCCAGGGAGAGTGGTAGCAGGACGTGCCGCTTGCCACCTCTTAATGTCAGCAAGGTTTCTTTCCTAAGCCATCCTCTCCTGCCTCCTTGGAACCCACATCCCTTCAGTTTCCTGGCTTCTGTCTGAGGGAAAACGAGTGGGTGTAGTTTTTCACACTAAAGTATAAATGACTGATAAGCTGGGACAAACTTGGCCTCATTATCTTAAGGCCTTACTCTGCTTAAGCACCTCCAGTTGTCATTGGCTATTTTTTACTTCTGGGCCCAGTACCGCCGAATCTCTCTCCCGAAGCCTCCAGCTCCAGGCAGAAGGCCTGGGTCTCTGAATCTCTAAGAATTGAGGCTCCAGCAGGCACTGGAGGCCCTGGGCTGGGAGAGGATGGTGTCTCTATGACCGGCACTGGAACGGGGAGGAGTGGGAGAGCAGTGTGCAGGGCAGAGCTGGTAGGACGGGGGCAAATTTGGTTCAAGGTGCAGAAGCAGGAGGGAGGAGAGGCATCCAGGCGCTGGCTGTGGGGTGGCCAGCGTGATGGGCTCAGGGCACCGCTGGGGGCCACATCAGCTCTGGATGGTCCTCGCGTGAGGGCCCCCGGTGTTATCAGGACTCTGAGCTGGAGGACCTCCTGGCCTCACTACATCACTCAAAGAGGATGCCGAGGCCCAGACCTGTCCGGTCATGAAGATGCAGGTCCTGAAAAGTGGGCTTTGGTTCCCATGAGCTCCGAGCTGGGTGCTCTGACCTTGCTAGGCGGGTATGGGAAAGGGAGTCCCTTCTCAGGCCTCTCCCAGGTCCCAGGCACCCCCAATCCCATTTTTTTTTTTTTGCCTTTCCTTTCTAGGATCTTCTCCGCCTACATCAAGGAAGTGGAGGAGCGGCCAGCACCTACCCCATGGGGCTCCAAGATGCCCTTCGGAGAGCTGATGTTCGAGTCCAGCAGCAGCTGCGGCTGGGTGCATGGTGTTTGCTTTTCAGCCAGTGGCAGCCGAGTGGCCTGGGTCAGTCACGACAGCACCGTGTGCCTGGCCGATGCCAACAAGAAGATGGCGTGAGTACAGGTCATGAGAGGGGAGCAGCCAGAGGGGGAGGCCCGCTGTGGCTGACATCTCTCTCTCACCCAGGGTGGCGACTCTGGCCTCTGAAACGCTGCCACTGCTGGCCCTGACCTTCATCACGGAAAACAGCCTGGTGGCAGCGGTGAGGAGGGAGGTGGGGAGCAGTGGCCAGTGGGAAGGACAGGGCCTCAGGGAACTCAAGAGTGAGTGCGTGTAGGGAGTGCATTTCTACCGTGTGTCCAGAAAGGTGCTAACTCCTTCCCTCCTCTCGCCCTCCTTTTCACCCCTCTAACAGCCCACTGGGAGCCCTTAAGGGGGATCAGGCCTGTTTTTCCTAGAGAAGTATCCAGCTTAGGGGGCCTTCGCAGAGCAGGTGTAAGGAGCTGGGCAGAAGGCCGCCCCTAGATGTTCACCCTCAACATCTGGTCCCTATTTGGTATTCCTGGGGTCCCTGTTGATACCCCTGAGGTCAGCCCGGGTGTGCCCCTAGCTGGAATCAGCTTCTTGGTAGCTCCACCCAAGTCCCGCATCCAGACTCGTGGCCAGACGCCCCTCGCTGTCGTGCCTCGCTCCGGCCTCGGTTTGCCAGCGCGGAAGAAGGGGGCTCTGCGCCTGCCCTTGGCCTGCGCTCCTATATAGCATCCCCGCCCCGCCGCAGGGCCACGATTGCTTCCCGGTGCTGTTTACCTACGACGGCGCCGCGGGGACGCTGAGCTTCGGCGGGCGGCTGGACGTGCCCAAGCAGAGCTCGCAGCGCGGCTTGACGGCCCGTGAGCGCTTCCAGAACCTGGACAAGAAAGCGAGCTCGGAGGGCGGCCCGGCCGCGGGCGCCGGCGTGGACTCGCTGCACAAGAACAGCGTCAGGTGAGGGGCGGGGCCGGAAGGGGCGGGGCCCGGCGCGCATATGGCGGCGGCGCCTGAGTCGCGTCAGGTGGGGTGGTCAGGTTGGTACCGCGTTTGCGGGGCGCAGCTGCCGCCGTGGGCGGGGCGGACACTGGCTAGCCGGCTGCCCGCGGGCGCGGCCACAGCCGTCGGGCAGCGCTGGAGCCTGGTGAGCTGGAGCGGAACCGAGGGGTCTGCCCCAGCCTCCTTGAGGGACTCGAGGGGTAGGAGGGTGCAGAGGCCTGCCGCAACCCCAAGCCCCGCCAGCCACGGGCGTCCCACCACGCACGGGCGCCGCAAGTCAGGGCAGTGTGACGACTTCTGCCCGAGCCCCTCGGCCAGTTAAGCGCCCCTCTGGCTGTCAGGTCTTCAGACTAAACACCTTTGCCCCCTTTCAAGGCTCTTCAGAACCAGCCCTGTGTCCTTCCATCCCCGGCTTCTGCCTTTTTTTTTTTCTTTCATCCTGCCAAATTACTGTCGCTCTGTATTCCCAGACATACGCCCTTCACATCCTGCCCATGCCTTTGTGTGAACTGTTCCATTTCCTGGGCTGCCCTTTACTCCTTGCTCCATATACACCACTGCTGGCCCCTAAAGCAGACTCAGAAGCCCCGTGTCCTGGGGTCCTTCCTAGCCCGCCTCCCAGGCTGTCCCTGCTGCACACCCAGCAGTACATCTCAGTACTTCTCACTGGGGTCAGCTCCCCACGGAGTGTGGGATCTCCTGGACGGCAGGGTGGCCTGAGTCCAGCATGGTTATAGCTGGGATCCCTAACGCCCTCATCCTTTCTGCAGCCAGATCTCAGTGCTTAGCGGGGGAAAGGACAAGTGCTCACAGTTCTGCACCACGGGCATGGACGGCGGCATGAGCATCTGGGATGTGAAGGTGAGGCTGGCCCACCCCTACCAGGCCCCTGGGGCCCTTCCCAGCTTCCTCCTTCTCCCTGGCAGACACCCTGTATGCCCCTATCCTTCATTCCTATAGGAAAAAAGCAGTTGGCTAAGATGAGATGGAGGAATAAGGGGTGGCCCCTTGACATCTAGGCCTTAGTATGCTCTGGGATACCTCTCTCCGGGGCTGGGAGTCAGACTCTTGTCTGCCAGGTCCTCCCTGGCAGGTAGCATTTCTATGAGACAGCTGAGAACCAGCCTCTGTTCTGCTCTCTCCTTCCAGAGCTTGGAATCGGCCTTGAAGGACCTCAAGATCAAATGACCTGTGACCAGCTGCTGGGGGAAGAGGTCACAGAGGCTAAGGGTTGCTTTGCTGATGTTTCTAGGGTACCAGTTTGGGTCCCATAGGGACTGCTCCCTCTGCAGGGGAGGGGAGGGGTGGGAAGCTTTTCTTACGTATTGAAGGAATATGTGCCTTTTTCTTAAGGAGAAAAAAAAACTTTCATTTATGGTGAAAAACATTCCCAAAGCACTCTGCTGGTTATGAACTGCCTCAAAACACAGAGGTAATAAAAATGCAATTGTAGACATGTCTGCCTGTCTGGAAGAGGAGGTTGGTTTTTGCTGGGCAAAGAGCTTTTTCTTGCCTGCAAAATGTATCCCTAAATCCAGGGGCCTCCCTCCCACCTGCAAATTAACAGGCTTTGAGTCTTTTGTTTCCCTTTAGGAAAAGGTATTACATGGCACCATTGGGTAGGGCTGAGTTCCTCCAAGGGTGGCTGAGGTACCTGTGGCAGACAGGAATCCCATCAGGAACGGCAGGGACCCTGGCCCCTGTTTCAAGATGCACATATCGCCAGTCAACACGAGGACCCCTGGCCGGGCTTTTCTCTGCGCCAGGCCCCTCTGGATGTTGAGACAGTTGAGGAGAGGCAGCTCAATCTGATGCAAGAAGCAGGTGACGACATCCCAGTGTCCCAGTGGGGCCGGGAAAAAGGGGCTGAAGGGAGGGTCCGAGGCAAGTAACAGCATGCAGGAAGGGCTATGAGCAAGTCTGGCCTTCCCAGGAGTGGAAGGACTCATGGAGTACAAGATGGAAATGAGTTTGGGAAGGTCCCCAGGGACCACCTCCTGGAGGCCCTTGGCCTTGTGGGGAATCAGGCCACTCAAGGAGAGACATGGCTAGGCTTGTGTCTGGAAGCCCATGAGGTTGTGGCTACAGTTGTGCGGGTGGGAGGACACAGAACAGCACATTTTGTGGGGACCAACAGGATATAGGAGGTGAGGGACAGGGATTTGCTGGGATGGCCTGGGTGACTCAGGTGAATGGTGGGCACCTGGAGGAGTCCCAACACTTAAGAGCCAATGTGTCCCCACCTTGGGAAGCAGGGCTTATCCCCACTTTTAAGAACAGAAAACTGAATGGGGGATAAAGAAGTTACTTTCCCCAAGTCTCAGGCACAAGGTGGCAGAGCCAGGATCCAACCCTAGTCTAACTTCCAAGCCCTGCTGAAGGGGCATCTGCTCACATACACACAGTGTGAGCCCAGGTCTCCAGCTAAGCAAGCAGGGAAATGCTGCAAGCCCCCAGGAACCCTTGTTGCCACATCACCATGTACACAGGTGAAGTCTGCAGAACCCACTCACAGGCCTACAGACACTAAGGAGGTCTTTGCCTCTGGCCTTGCCCCAAGATCAAACAAGGACTGTCCTGGGTACAAACATGGCCTCTACACGCCAGCCATTCATGGGGACCTCTGGCTTCCAGCAAGTGTGTTACAATACACCCCATTACTCCCCGTGTGGCTACAGTTCTGCTGGCTGGTGGCTTCTGGAGTCAATGACGGGGCACTCTGTCAGGGAACCATCTTGCACCTTCCTCCACCTTATCGTCCCTGCCATAAAGGGTGGTGAGGACTGTATGAATGAGGTAATGCCTGGCAGTCTGCTGGGTGGAGGGACGCTTCCTCCCAGCACTGCAATCCTGAGGCTGTTACCACCAGGGGGCACCTGGAGGACAGGACAAGGAGGGCCAGGGGCTGCTGCCAGCTTGGGCCCTGGACAGATCCTGGCCACTCTGGATGTCCCTACTTAGGGAAGGGGGCTGGCTTCCGTAACCTGAGGTCTCTCTCAGCTCAAATGCCTGGGGTCCAGCCCCCACATCCTGCTCCGTGTTGCCTGAACCTTGTGGGTTGGGCCAGAGAGTGACACCATGTCCTGCTAGATGAAAATGGCCCACTCAGGGGCCCCAATGACGGATCACGGAACAAGGATTACGATAATGTCAAGTTTAATCTGCCAAATATACAAGTTGGATTTTGGGGGCATGTTTTGCCTGGGTGCTGCACAGTAAACAGAGGTTTCTTGAAATGGTCAATGGTTGGGGCTAAGAATGGGCCCGGGCCCTGGCCAGACATGGGATGGGAATCGGGTGGGGAGCACAGAGGGAGGCCTCTGTCGGGGGGAACTGGCCAGGGATGAGCCATGACCCTCAGGGCCCCAAGGCGGCAGGCTACCAGCCCGCAGACAGCCCTGCAGAGCAAGCACCCAGGCAACATTCAGCAGCGGCCGCCCAACACAACCATCCCTGTCGCGCACTCCACTGGACAAATGCAAGCTCTCACCCCACCTCCCAGGTACCCCCAGCAAGGGTTCTGAAATCTAAAAACAGCAAAAACATTTGAATGGTTACATATGAAATGCTGTCCCACATCTTTCTGTCTCAAAGAGAGCAACTGCCCCTCCCCCCAGCCCCCCTACCATCC
The DNA here is from genome assembly GCA_032199065.1 of Smutsia gigantea. Taxonomy (NCBI): domain Eukaryota; kingdom Metazoa; phylum Chordata; class Mammalia; order Pholidota; family Manidae; genus Smutsia; species Smutsia gigantea. The sequence continues at coordinate 40,741 of JAVSCE010005868.1, read as the reverse complement.
CCCCCAAACTATTTCTGTGCCAAAATGAAAAGGAGGCCCCAGTTTGTGGGGGGCTCCTTGCCGTGGGGGCTGCTGCAGCGGTGCCAGGGCACAGGGTGGGCAAGACACAGCAGAGGTCCTGGCAGCCTGGCCCTGCTCCCTGGAATCTCCTCCCAGAGGCCGGGCTACTTGTTCAGGGAGAGTGACTGCATTCGTTTTCCTGACAAAGTTGCATCATCTTTTGCTGAGGGGTGGGAAGAGAAGGAATTAAAACCACCCTCCTAGTACACACACCCCACACACCCCAAATCATAGCACTGTAGGTCTGAAAGGCCTCAGAAAATACTCTGCAGCTGGCACAGCTGGCAGATGAGGAAGAGACCCAGAAGGGCACAGCCTAACACCCTCCCGCAGGAGCGGGTTCCTGCCGGAACCACTGGTCCAGGCATTCTCATGCAGTCTGGTGGCTGTCCCCTTCACAAAGACCCACCAACTTGCAACCCACTGGGCAAATGGGAACTTCCCACCCCACCCCCAGGTAAAACCCCATAATCCAAATCCATCCCTGGGTTCTGACACCTTCAATCAGCAGCAATACTCAAATAGTTACATGTGAGGTCCTTTCCTACTTTGGGTTTGTGAAGCAAGAGCTACTAGTGGGGAGCTGGGATAACTGGTATATCCAGTGTGGTGACAATGCCCCAGGGCACTCATTTCCCATCTCTAGGCCTTAGTTTCCATGACTTGGTGAGGGGGCAGGCAGGACAGCAGGATCCCTAAGGGCTCTTGTGGTCCTGCACGTGGACAGAGTGCATGAAGCCAGGAGACAAGAGTCAGGAGTTAAATGCTTCTGTAAACCAGACCAACTGCCCACAGCCAACCTGGCCTAGAGGAACCCCCTACCACCTTTGGCCCTTCTGGAGGGACGGCATGGGGAAGAGGGACACTGGGCCAGATTTCCTCTGGGTCTGCACTGTGAAATCCCCCTCACTCCTACCCCACTTCCCAAGCTCCTGGGATGGACAGCGTTAACCCTAGGCCATCTTCCCAGCTCTACCAAGCACCAGAAGCCTGTGGGACCTTCCAGCCTCAAATGTCTACACTAGATGCATTCCTGAGGCCTCCCCAGAAGCCATGGACAGTACTCTGCTGAGATTCCAACCTGTATCTGACTTCATGCTGCTGCTGGACCCTCCCAGCACTCTGGGAGGCGGTGGGCATGAACACCCACCTCCCCTTGACAGCAAGGAAGGTGCATGCATGCACCCATGCTGGGTGGGCCTCTACTGAATAATCTGACCCCATCCCATTTTACAACAAAGAACTGAAGGGCAGGGTTTGGTGGCCTACCCAGAATCAGAGTGAGGCAGCCGCACGGTGGCTCAGGACTTACCTTTCCTCTCTTCTTCTTTCTTCCTGGCGGCTTCCTCCCTCTGTTTCCGGATGATGGCCAGCCGGGCAAGGTCAGCCTTGGCTTGCTCTGTCTTTCCAGCTAAGTGCATTTTCATGTAGCGCTCTTTTGCTTTCTGCTTCTCAATTTCTTCTCTGTTTGGATAAAACAGTGTCACAGGGGATGTCTTCCCTACCATTATCAACTGAGCTGGACATGGAAGCCAGAATAAAGGCCAAGAACTCAGGCCTGGGACTCAAGTGGAGGAGGGCACTCTGACTGAAGGAAGGGTCCTGGCTCTGTGTGCCCTCACCTTAATGGATACTCAGGAAACAAGCAAGCAGAGGGACAGGCCTGGACCTCTGCCCAGAGGGGCTTAAGTGGCTGGGGAGAGTTCAAGCAGTGCACTTGGCTTCCCCAGATGGAAAAGACAGGATGGGAGTGAGCTCAGCACTATGGCCTCTGGAAGGCCTCAGCATGGAGTACAACTGTCTGACTTGGCGAGGGGGTGAATGACTAGGGTCTGGTGTCCACAGTGAGAAAGGGAGACCAAAACCAAGTGACCTGTATGTCAGAGAAGATGACCAGAAGGCAGGCATGGGAAGCCACACTGTACATGGAGTGGACCAAGTGGCCATGGTTGAGAACCAGACACACCCCATCTCAGGTTGGTATGACGTGGCACATTCTTGGTCAGAGCAGCTCAGATGAGTAAGAGGCTGCCACCAAGGGGTTAGGCCCCCATTGATGAGGGGGTGGGAGTAAGAGCTGGACTCCCATGGGACAAAGGCACCAGTCACCAACCCACTGGTACAGAGAGAGGTGAGGGTCCAGTTCCCTTTGAGGATCTTCCTCCTAAGCCTGAGATTCTGAGTGGGGCTGGGTGCCCTTCAGGGTGAGACTGGAAGGGCTCATTTGCACTAGGTTCCTGGAAAAGCCAAATATTGGAGAAGGGGCGAGGGGAACCCTGTCTAGCAGAAGCCTGGGGAGGGACTCAGCCTGCTGGAGGGCTTCACAGCACCTAACGCTGGGGAATAATGAGAAATGAGGCCTGGGGCCTAGCCAGAAGGGAGGGGGAAACCCAGCTAGAGGAAGTCAGCTGAGCAGACCTTGCCCAGGAGTCTCTGCACAAGACACTTGCTACAGTGACAAGAATGGAACAGCCATCAGCCCAGCAGAGTCAGGAGCCTGTAAGCTGAGCACTAGAGCTCCAAACCTAGGGGAGCCACAGGCGCATCTGGAGTGATGAGCAAGGCCACCTGAAGGCTCTGCAGGGCCGCCTCAGTGCAGGCTAAGTGTCAGGCAGAATGCCGGCCTCGATGACTCGCGCTGTAACCTCAGAGGGCAGCGATAGCCACAGGATCCCTTCTGACTAACTAGAAAGAAGGAAGCTACTGGAGCGGCAGAGCCCTTAGTGGCCCCCAATCACCCCCAGTGCCCGGGCCTTCCTCATGTGCTTTCACGGTGCCCTCAGCCATCACGGAGTCAGCACAGGAAGGCGAATCTCCATCCTAGCACCCCAGTCAGGCGACAAACCAGGGCGGCTTTCCCTAGCAGCCCTCAACCTCTTGTGAGCCCCTCATGTCACCTGGCAGCTATCAAAAGTCAGGGCAGTACTGGGCAAGGGCTGGCCCGTGCAGGGCACTCGAATACCTGACCACCATTCTGGCACAGCCTGAGGGAGCCGGCTGCAGCTCCACTCTCACCTGGCCTCAGGGATGGCTATGCCGCCTTCTGGATGGCACAGGCCCCAAATCCCCTCCCAATCCCTGTGGCCAGGACATGAGAGGTGGCTGCTGGCCAGGAATGGTCAGGTCAGGCTGGAGAAGGGAGGTGTCCCTAGAGTGGGGTGCTCTGGAGGAAGGGATGGTAGTATAACCCTCCATCCCTGGGCCTTACTTCAAGTGCAATGCTCAGGTCTGAGTCTGCTGTTTTATTTTCCTTGCTATGTTTCTACTTGTAAAAAATACTGCTTTTTGTTTTGTTTGGAGAAGCTTCTATTGAGCCTTTGGGGAATGAAATGACACAGAAATAAACATCATAGCCGGAGCTCCTACCCAGTCCAGAGGACCCCAGAGCCCAGTAAGCGAGGGCAAAGGAGCTGGGTGCCTAACCCCCCGCAGGTCAGTCCCTGGCCTGTGCGCCCTCAGCAGAGGTTACCGTTCTCTCCGAGAAAGCTCCTTGGGCCCGTCCAGGTCCAGCTGTGTGACCTTCTTGGCTGTCTGTGCCACCCGGTTGGGGTTCTCGATGTCGATGAGCCCTTCCACACCTTTGCGCTTTTGCTAAGACAGGACAAGATGCTGGCTGCTGGGGAGGTTTGGCTCTGCAGAGCCCCTGAAGGCCACTCCCACCCACCTCCCAACAGCCCATCTGGATGGGGACAGACCCCTGCTCTGCTGCCAGCCTCACAGAGGAAGAGCACTCAGCAGGGTTGTCACCAGCCTGGCAGAACGAGTGTGCGCGACGAGAGCCCACCCTCTGCCAAGGTCCAGCTCCAGGGACCATCACGCCAGGTTCAGAGGTGAGAAGAGATGCACAGGGTTAAATAACCTGTCAAAGGCCAGCCAGGAAGCAGGCGGTAGATGAAATGGGAACCCAAGCCCAGCTTACAAGCTCTCGACACGGAGCATCTCTCCCCCACTTCAAGCTCAGCCCCTCAAAGCGGCTTTCCAGGGAATCTCATGCCTGACTGCACACACAGCGCTGGACCCCCACAGCAGGGGTGCCAAGGATGTTCTCAGGACCAACTCCAATTCTGGCCATCTCAGCTCACAGCGGGGGACATGCGACTTGAGAAGGAGCCATCAGATCACACAGTCTATGGGTTTTGGGAGCTGGCCCGAGAACTTGGAGCCTGCACCTGCCACCTCCCCTGGGGAAGTGCAGAAAGAATGGGAGCACAAGGTCTCACTGTAACAGGTTTGGCCAAAGTTTCAGGCCCTGTCAGTCTCTTTATGCGACCAAGAGATGGCTTCCCAACACCAGTCACTGGTCACTGTACAGAGCTCCAGACACGAGCATCCGCCCCAGCTACATACACACCTCCAGCTGATACCTGACATCACAAACTGAATGTGGCTAAAATACAACTCAAGATTCACCCCTCACCCACCTGCTCCTTCCCACAATCCTAAGCGTGGCCTCATTCCCCTTTCCCTCCACCCTGCACCCAACCCTCAGCAAACCCCAATGAGTCTGTCTCTAAAACATGGCTTGAATTCACCTACTTCTCTATGGTCACCGCCAACACCCAAACACAAGCCACAGTTTCCTGTCTGGATACCTGCTGCCTTCTCCTTGCTTTATCATCAACACTCTACAATTCACTCTTTGCAGAGAAGGCAAAACAATCCTATAAGAACAAATTTGGTCATCTCTCCCCCACTTCACGGCCTCCACCAGCTGCCCACCCTCCACTGCAGTGAACCCCAAACCGCTGACAGCCATAAGAAGCCACCCTTGCCAACCTCTCCCCCTCAGCCTTAGCCCTTTCCTCCTTACCCACCAGCTTCTTCTGGTTCTTGAACATACCCAGGTCATTCCCACCTCAGGACCTTTGCATTTCCTAATCTGGCTGCCTCAACTGCTCTGCATGAAGATTTTTCTCATGGCTGGCTCTACTGTTGTTTTTCAGAACTCAGTTTAAAAGTCACCTCCTGGAGAACATATTTGTAAATGACTTATCTGATAAGGGGTTGACATCCAAAACACGTCAAGAGCTCATACGCCTGAACACCCAAAACACAAATAACCTGATTAAAAAAATGGGTGGAGGATCTGAACAGACAATTCTCCAAAGAAGAAATTCAGATGGACAACAGACACATGAAAAGATGCTCCACATCACTAATCATCAGGGAAATGCAAATTAAAACCACAAAGAGATATCATCACCTCACACCAGTTAGGATGCCAAACATCCAAAAGACAAGAAACAACAAATGCTGGCGAGGATGCGGAGAAAGGGGAACCCTCCTACACTGTTGGTGGGAATGTAAATTAGTTCAACCATTGTGGAAAGCAGTATGGAGGTTCCTTAAAAAATTAAAAATAGAAATAACATTTGACCCAGGAATTCCACTCCTAGGAATTTACCTGAAGAAAACAACATCCCTGATTCAAAAAGACATATGTACCCCCATGTTTATCGCAGCACTATTTACAATAGCCAAGATATGGAAGCAACCTAAGTGTCCATCAGTAGATGAATGGATAAAGAAGATGTGGTACATATACACAATGGAATATTCAGCTATAAGAAGAAAGCAAATCCTACCACTTGCAACAACCTGGATGGAGCTACAGGGTATTATGCTCAGTGAAATAAGCCAGGTGGAGAAAGACAAGTACCAAATGCTTTCCCTCATTTGTGGAGTATAACAACAAAGCAAAAGTGAAGGAACAAAATGGCAGCAGACTCACATACTCCAAGAAGGGACTAGCGGTTACCAAAGGAAAGGGACTGGGGAAGATGGGTGGGCAGAGAGGGAGAAGGGGATTAAGGGGCATTATGATCAACACACATAATGTAGGTGGGCCATGGGAAGGCAGTATAGCACAGAGAAGACAAGTAATGACTCTATAGCATCTTACTATGCTGATAGACAGCGAGTGCAATGGGGTGGGGGGGGAGTTGATAATAGGGGTCAATGTAGTAACCACAATGTTGCTATGAAAAGTTCGTAAGACTGTATATCAATGATACCTCAATTTAAAAAAAAAAGAGAATTTGAGATCTGAAAAAATAAAAAAAAGTCACCGCCTCACTCCACAGTACTCCAAGTACCCTCAATCACAGTCCATTTTATTCATAATACTTCTCAACACTAAGAATTGCACTGCCCATTTACTCGATTATTTATACCTTCCCATAGAACATAAACCCTTAAAAGCAAGGACTCTGCTTCAACCACTGGGACTGGTAATCAGTAGGCTCTTGATAAACGTTGAATGAGTGAGTCTAGGTCCCAGGCCCACATGCGACTCAGTACCTGGTAATCATCCTCTTCATCCTCACTCTCATCTGAGTCTAGGGATTTCTTCTCCTTTTTGGGATCACCTGCAGCCCCATCTCCACCTTCTTCTCCCTGTTCCTCTTCTTCCTGTTTCAGAAATGGACAACCTGCAGAATCAAAAATGCAAAACAAACCCCCAAGACTGTGACCCCTGCCCCCACCATCCCCAAACTGTGGACTTTGAGAAACTAAGCTCCCGGAAGGCTGGGACCAAGTATGACAGGGTCGTACTCTGCTACTCTGGCCCCAGCGGGAAACCTGGCTCAGAGGCAGATTATCCACTCAGCGGCATGGCCTGGAAGCCATCACCAAAGTCCACTAAGCCTCTCACACAGCCATGAAAGGCCCTGCTCCCGGCCTCAGCCCAGGAATCTCAGGCAGTGCGGGTCAGAAGGACTCAGCTGTGGGACTGAAAACCACGGTCCTGCTCAGCTCTCCTGCTTCCCCAGCTGTCACATGCAGCTGCCAAATTGTTCTCGCTTTCCTGGGCAAGCCCTCCCCTACTTTCTACATGCCTGGTCAGTGGCAGGCCAGCCCATCCAACCTGCCCATGCAGACACCCTGTTATGCTGGCTTCCCAAGGCAACACCCCAGCAGGCCACTTCCCTCCACCTTTCTTGCCTCCCCACTAAAAATATCACTTACAAAGACAGTATATCCTTCTCCCCTTAGCACTTGCCCACACATTCTCCAGGGTCCTGCTCAGCTACCAGCTCCCCCACCAAGCCCTCCTCCCTTCTCCCCTGGTTAGATGTGACCTTCCCTTCTCGGGGCACCCAGGCACTTTACAGTCATGCCACTCATCTGGCCGGATCGTGCTCGCTTTGGCCCTTATCCATGTGAGGACCTAATAGCGTGGGGGTGAATGTGAGCACCAACAATATGGAAACATATTCTTCTATTTCCTGACAAGAGGGCTGGAAAAAACACTGTGCTAACAGAGTAGAGGGAATACTAAGCTTGGACTGGAAGGGGAAGGGTGGGTGGCATCAGTAAGTCACAGAGGAGGTGACACTGGGCAAGGTCTAGAGGAATGAAGGGTACTTTGCTTGCTGGAGGTGTAAGAAGGCAGAGTGTTGTGTCATGCTGGGTTTGGCAAGCGGTCCTGCATGGCTGGAGCAGACAAGTGGGGGGGTGCTGGAAACTCAAGCTGTGGATGGGCAGAGGCTGGCAGAGTGAGCCCCAGGAAGGCAGGAACACAGCACCCACAACGGAGACCCACTAAGGCAATTACTGCTGAGTGAACAAAGTTCTAACTGAGCCAGTCAGAGGATGGCCCCCCTCCTGACTGTCACCATTGGTCTGGAACTCCCATCTACTGCCCACTGACCCCACTACCCCAAACAAACCTCAGTTGCTGGCTTCTTTCTGAGAATGGGTGGTCCTTGCCTGGATGCTCCAGGGCACCACCCTGGGCCACAGGAGTGGCCTGCACAGGCACGTACTCACCCTGGCTTTCTGCTTTTCAGCCTGGAGCTGTGCATCGATCTCCTCAGGACTTGTGTACTGCCTTGCCCGGCCCTTGTGGCCTCCCTTTCTCCCTGCAGAGATTGGCAGTTTAGGGCGGCAGGTGGGAAGCAGCTTCTATGATTGCTCTGAGCCCCAGAGGGCTGTGCTCTGCTCACGATACTCTTACCAGAAGCTACACGACCCCACCTACCCGTCACCAAGCACAACCCAAACCAATACTCCCCCAACCTGACATGTTCAAAGGGAAAAAAGAGGAACACATGAGCACGTGATGCAGTACCACGCTGTGTCCTGGATGCAGGCTCCCATAAGTAGCACCTGAGGGGAAGATATGAGGGACGGCACACCACATTGAGTGACTGGCTAAATCCCCTGGTCCCTTAGGATCCAAACACAGAGGACTCAGATGCAATCACAAGAATGTGTAACACTTATGCCCCTGTCACTACTGTGCTTTTTTTACTTGCAATGTTCTGTCACAGCCAGGGGCTCATTTGATCCTCAGAACAAAGCTGTGGTGCAGGAATCATGGCAGGTCTGTTTTATAGATAAGGAGACTTCAAAGATAAAAGCAGAGTGGTTAAGAGCACCAGTGCTGGGGTCTGACCCTTAGGTTCAAATCTCAGCTCAACCACTTACTAGCTTTGTGACTTTGGGCAGGTATTTAACCTCTCAAGAGTCTCTTTATGTACCAGTCCCTACCTCACAGGGTTGCCATGAAGATGGATTTATTAATACATGTAAAGCTGTTGGAACAGTGCCTGGCACTGGATAAGCACTACAAAAATGTGTGCTATGACTCTTACCCTTCTTTCTGATACAGTATTTGGTGGGGACATAAAAACAAAGCCACTGGCCACATCTGCAGTTCCAGTGTTGCAGAACACTTCACGTTCACCTAGGTTATGTATGGTAAAATAAAGCTCCAAATCTATAGGAGAAAACTTTCTTTATACTTGGAACAAGAAACACAACCAGCAAACAAAGTTGAAGTTGGAAATAAACCTGACTACCATGAAGGAGTTAAAAATGTGACTAGCAATTAAGAGTTCATCTAAGAGTATCAATTTTATAGTCTTGAGCCAGGATACTAGACTGCCCCCTGGGAAAGCCATCTGCCAGTTTTATAGCAGGGTGGCACACCCTCTACTGGTCTTGGAAGACATTGGGGGGGGGGGGGCTGTTGCCTCAATCCATTCACACCTCTCCGGGAAGCTGGGGCCCACCTGATTTCCAGTCCCTCACTGAGAGCACAAAATCTGTAATTAGCCAGAGATGCTTCAGACTACAGAGAGTAACAGAGATACTGGCCTCCCCTCCTGATTTCGTAGATAGCAGCTGCAGAGCCATAATTGCATTGCTAGACCACACCACCCATTTTTAATGACTACTTGGGTTCCCAGGGGTGTCTCCATCTACGCTCGTGAAAAGTCCTGCTGTGAGAGATCAAGCTTGCCATTAAAAAAAGCCACCACCCTTTCTTGCCCTCTTAATATTCCAGGCAATAGTAACAACTCAAAAGTGGCTAATACAAGCTTTCACCCTGCATATTTGTCTATGGAATACTGACCTTAGCTGGGTCTACGTAACTTGTATCAGAAGCTCTTCATGCCTCTAAACATGCTTCACAGACAACACAGTTGTTTGTTTGCTCTTAGGGAATTTTATATCTTTTCTTTTAAAAAAACATGTTTTGTTTTGCTTTTCAAGCAAATTGACACAAGAAGTGTAAACCTTGCCATCCCACACACTTAACAAGCCAAAAGGCCAAATCATTTAACCAAGAATTGTTATTTTGGATTTTCTCTTGGAACCTCCAACCTTGGTTCAAAGTATCCATTAAGTAGGATTCTTAAGAGTCAGGATTCTGGGGCAGAAAAGGCTCATTTAGCCCCATCCTTTTGCAGAACACAGAGCATGGCTCTTCCTACATAGAATAAATCAGTAGAGAGCTAGGTTTAATGGATTCAGCTCTGTAAACCGCAATATCTTTAGATGTAGAGAGGAAGTCATGCAGGTTTGAAAAAGCTCCAAGTAGATTTTCCTGTGGGCTGATTCATCTGAACCAACATAAAAGCTACCAATATTAATCAAACATCTATCTACCTGTTCTGTCCCAGAAGCTAGCCAGGCACTTCGAGTGCTCTATCATTCTATGACCCCTACCCCTAACTCTCCAAAGCTAAGCGGTTATTAGCCAGGTGTTCCAGATGGCTGGAAGAAGTTAAATGACTTGTTCAGGACTTCAAGGTTAGGCAGGGACACAAATGGGCTTCAAATTGAGAACTACTGACTCTTCAAGGAAGAGGGATTGAGGGCAGTCTCCAGTATACTAGGAAGCCATGGATTATTTCCCTTCTTGGCCAAGGAACTGGCAGTTTTACAACAGTTAATGCTTACTGTGCACTTAATGACTGCTCTGCACTGTACAGCGCACTCCACGTGTATCACCTAGTTTAAGCCTCCCATCAGTACTGTGAGGTAGGTACTACTGTAACGCTATTTGCAAATAAGGAATCTGTGACACAAGAAGGCTAAGCGACTGGCTCAAAAGCACACATCTAGCCGCTACCCAATACGGCAAAGCTAGGTCTTCCAGGCTCAAAATCATCAATTTACGTCTCACTAGGCAAATCTGGCTCGCTCAGAGCCAGAGAGGGCCCAGGTTTTACACGCGAGGCAGGCGGGCCCGGCACTGGCGCGGGACGCGGTGACTCAGTCCCCGGCGAGTCCAAAAGTGGGAGGAAACTTCAGCCCCCTCCCCCCCCCTCACAAGCCAAGAGAAGCGCGCCCTTGATCCGGCCTCCCGAGTGGGCAAGAACCCAGAGCCTCCGCGTCTCCTCAAACCCCCGACGGAGTGGCTCGAGGCCATTACGGTCCTCAGTTTCCCCAGTGGGACAATTGGGCGTCAAGGCCCAGCCCTAGCCCTTAGCCGACGCGAACGTCCTCCCTCTGCGCCTTTCACCGAGACGCCCGCGGACTGAGAGGGGAGCGAGAGCCGCACTCGGGCCACCCCTTGAGGCCCGCGGGCCACGCGCGCCCGCCCCTCACCTCCTTTAGGCATCGCGGCTCGGCGGCTGCGGCGGCGGGGCCTCGAACTGACACCGGAACCGGAAATTCCTCGGCCTCGACTTCTTCCGCCCCGGCCAGTCCCCTCAGCGGGCCGCCGCCGCCGTCGCCGCCGCGAGCACTGGGACCTCAGGGAGGCCTGCGCATGAAGCCGGACTGTCTCGCGCGCCGCCTGAGTCCTGGCTCGCCCGTTCGTTGCTGGGCAACAGCGCCCCCAGTCTCCTCACCTGAGGAGACGCGTGAGCCTGCCGGCCGTCCATCCCTAGGGAGGTGAGAGCAAAAAGTAACCTTAGCTGTGGAATTCTATACAGGCAGAGGTATAGACACCTCAGATGGCGGCACTCTACGCGCGAAGGGGGAGAGGCTCTGGAGGACCTCATCCCGAAGACATCACCTGGGAAGCGGAAGCTGTCGATTGGCGGAGCGGCGGCAGACGGCGAAGGAGTTTTGAGTGAGTGTATTTCTTGTTCTCCAGGACTTTGGTAACGGCTGGGGTCGCAGATCGGCGGGCTGCACTGGCACAGAGAGCCATCTGAGCCGCTGGACAGGGACGGGTTCGAGCCTCCGGACTGGGAGGAGGCGGTGCCTCGCTCGTTCTGCCCAGGGGCCGGGAAACTTAGGGTCTCTGGCTGCTGGCTTCCCCCCCAGGCCCCACGCTGTTTTTTCTGCCAATAACGTTTTTTGTCTAAATACTTTTTCTTGAAAATCCGGTTCCGATGCCTTCCTCTGTATGTGCCTTTCCCCAATACCAGCTCTAAAGTCTTTCCTCTTCTTCTGAACGCCGTTCCACTCGCCGCCTCTCCCGAGCGCTACCACCTCTCTTAACCCCCCGACACCCCTTTTTTATTGACCTTGTTGTCTTCCCTGGGAGGCCTTCTGTGACTCCCAGACCTGGGCGAGGGCCCTCGAATTTCCCTGGATTATAGAGAAGTGATCAGTCTCGTGTCTTTGTCCTCCCAGCCCTTGCGCGATAGGGCAGGGACTAGATTGTAGACATTTCTAGCTTCAGTGCAGGGATACAAGTGCAAAGACCACTGACCTGGGAGTCAGGACTTCCCCAGTCAGAGTCAGGCGTTGCCGATTTCCAGCAGTGCGGTCCTGATTTTACCGCTTGGGAGTTTGATTCCTCATCTGTAAGGTTGTTATAGAGGATTCATGAAAGGAGGCTGTGTGTGTGTTGGGGTTTGAAGGGGGGCCTTGTAAAGAAGTCAGGAACCCTACAGAAGGGAGGAACTGAATGAATTTGGAAGAGAGGAGTCTGCTGTGCCTAAAGGTACGAGTTCTCTTTGCCACCTGGGAAATGCTGTTTAGACTTGGACCTGCCTTAATGTAGCTTGCTTGTTGAGTTCAGAAGAGACTTTGGCAATATGACTAATTCACTGCTCTCATTTTTACAGAAGAGATTGAGGACCAGAGAGGGAATGTGACCTCCCCCAAATCACAGAGTAATTGGTAGAGCCGGACAAGAACCAAACTGTGTAACTGAAGAGACCAGAGATCTTTCTGTTACACTCTTGGGAAGCAGACCCAAAGGTACTTTGGTTTTACATAGATTTTTTTCCCTTTTAAACACTCAATCCTCTCTGCTCCCCCACACTGTCTTTTCACTTCCTTCCTTCTTGCTTAAAGTCTTCACAACAACCCTATAAGGTAGGTTCTATTACTCCCATTTTAGAGATGAGGATACAGATTTAGGAAAGTGAATGTGCACCAAAATGGTGGCTGATGAAGGCCTTTGGGGATGAGGTTCAGAAACCAATTCATTTAATTTTTCCTCCCAGATCTTTGCAAATTATCTTGTGGGAAAATAATGCCTAAAGTCAAAAGAAGCCGGAAAGCTCCTCCAGATGGCTGGGAGTTGATTGAGCCCACACTGGATGAATTAGATCAAAAGATGAGAGAAGGTGAGTCGGAGAGTTCCTGCCTGGGTGGGCTCAGTCCCAGGGTCACAGGCTTAGACCCCTCTAGGGGCCAGGCATAAATGCGAGCAGACCATACCACTGTGGCATCCTGACACTGACATGTTTTGTTTGCTTATTAACTCATAGGAATACTGTAACTTCAGGAAAAGCAAGAAAGCCCTATGAAAACATCCTCAAAATATTTTGGGGCCAGTTTGAAAGTAAAAGCTTTCTTTATGGAATATAAATCAAATAGTCTACCTATAATGACTTCCTGTTGTGGTTAAAGTCACACAAAATAATTGACTTGGAAAATCCTGTTTTGTCTTTTACATTTTCTGAAACATTTTCCTTCAGATTTTTTGTGTGTGTATGATTCTCTGTCACTGTAACCATCATCTTGTTTTTGCACCATCTACCAACCAGTATTCTAGAACATACCATCTTCACTTCCCTCTGAATGTTGCGGTCTTGCAGTTTGTGAATCAGTGTAGGGTACTGTTGTTGAAAATTCTCTCTGAAGCCATTAGCATCTGTTGGTCTTAGAAGATCCATGACCAGTTACTGAATTTTTTTCTAAAGCAGGCTTGTTTTTTCCTTTTTTAAAGCTTTTTGGTAGCTAATCTAACTCTTGTCATTATGAAGTCATATACCTACAGCAATAATTACAAAGTCAGTGTTGAATTATATTGCCTTTTTTCAAAACTGATTGTTATCAGGTAACCTGTTAAATACCCAGAGCTTGTGGTAATCAGGGTTATTTTGGGTTGAGAGATTTTCCCAAGCAGATCTTTGTTCAAAATAAAGGAACTTGGAACGTGCTTTAATAGAAAAGATTCTGTGACTCCTTGTAAACAGATCTTTCTTCCTCTTTTAGGGGGAGAGTATAAGGACATGTGATTCCTTACCTCCAAAAGAAGTGTATTTTTTCTCCCATTTTTATTTAACCATATAACTCTTCAGCATTTCTTTGCTTTCCCATTTTTGATAAAACACACAGGTTTAAGATGTAGTTTGATGTTGCTCTTACTTCCACTATCAAGAAAACCCTCGGTGGTGGGTGATAACGGACTTGGCTTCAGTGTCAGGAACAATAGGGAGCTCAGGATAGGGCAGACTGGGCAGGGGCGGAAGCTGCTTGTCACCAGAACCCGTTGTATCATGTGGGATAAGGATCAGCATTGCTGCAGGTTTTTTTCCCTCTAAGAGAAGCCAGAAATCCAGCTGTTGTATGTGAACTCTTCCAACTCAGAAGTATTTGAGAGAGGAGCCAAACAAAGCCGGCTTTCAGGCTGGCTAGGGCCGCCAGCTTCATTTGTGGCCTTCAGTGCAAGTTTTGCCTGTTTTGGGGTCTGTGGCCACACTCCTATGCCATGAAGGACCTCGTGTGGCCTCTGGCACAGGGAGGCCAAAGCCAGTGGCATTCCCAGGCCTGTCCTGAGCTGAGTGCCATTTACAGGACACTCACTGCCGAAGTACTTGATGCTGTTACCTTAGGAAGGGAGATTCCTGTCTTCTTGAGTTTGTCCCCAGTATTTCCTGACTCAGCACACTGTTCAACTCTTTGTGTCTCTTAGCTCGTTACTCAGGTTTTGTACAGTCACTGTTGTCCTTCAGGTCCCCAAACAAAAGGAGCCTGGTTATAGGGACTGAGAGGCAGAAATGGGGGAAATTATGTGTAGCAGAGGGTGTAAGGGGGACTGATAAAGGCACTATCTCTGTAGACTGTAACCAGGACTTGGAAATAACTTTGCTTTTGTAAAAACTAGTTGAAAATCAAACATAGTTAACATTTGCATAATGAACATTTATGTGGGCTTTTTAAGAACAGAACTTTAAAAGAATTGCTGCTCAGGTTTTGAAGTTACTGTGCAGTTTTTGGCATTAGCAAAGAGGCAAAAACCTTAATCCGTACCATGATGCGCGCCACTTCTGGCCTTTCTTCATTCCCAAGTCTAGGCAACCACTAATGTACCTTCTGTCTCTAGACATAGACTCAAACAATAGGTGGGCTTTGGGGCTGAGTTTCTTTCACTTGGCATAATGTCTTCAAGGTTCATCCAGGTTGTAGCTGGTACCAGTACTTCATTCCTTTTTAACAACTTAACAGTATTGCATCATGTGGGTAGGTTACCTTTTGTTTACCCATCAGTTGATGGACAGGGTTGTTTCTGTTTTGCCTGTAGTGACTAATGCTGCTGTGAAGGTGCATATATACGTTTCTGTGCGCACTTATATGTGCCTTTAGTTCTCCTGAGTGTACACCTAGGAGGAGAATTGCTGGGTCCTAGGGTAACTTAACTTCCTGAGGAACTAGCAGGCTGTCCCACAGCAGCTGCACCATTTCACATTCTTTCCAGTAGTGTATGGGGTTCCAGTTTCTCCACATCCTCACCACTTGTCATTTTGATTATAACTACCCTAGTGGGTATAAAATAGGATTCGTTTTTTTATTCCTAGTTACTAAAAAAATAACACTACGTCCTGTGCAGATCAGCCCTACCTGCCAAGACAAAAAAACACACACACTTGTTTCTCCCCAGCTGAGACAGAACCTCATGAGGGCAAGAGGAAAGTGGAATCTCTGTGGCCCATCTTCAGGATACACCACCAGAAAACCCGCTATATTTTTGACCTCTTCTACAAGCGGAAAGCCATAAGCAGAGGTAATCAGCCAAATCGTTTTGGCCTTTTTAACTTGAGGAGCTTTCAGATTTGTTTACATAATGGCTCCATTCTTGCAACCTCAGCAAGCATTATGGTTTCTCTCACCACTAAAGGGGAAAGGGCCAGTGTTGGCCACATTTTCTTTTTGATTAAAGAAAGTGATTCAAGTGATGGGCCAGGGGTGGGGAGGCTTTGTTAAGCCATGGTCTGATGCCTTTTCCCCATCTTTTTGACAGAACTGTATGAATACTGTATTAAAGAAGGCTATGCAGATAAAAACCTGATTGCAAAATGGAAAAAGCAAGGTTATGAGAATTTGTGCTGCCTGCGGTGCATTCAGACACGGGACACCAATTTTGGGACAAACTGTATCTGCCGGGTCCCCAAAAGCAAGCTGGAAGTGGTAATATCTCCATCCCATAATGTCCGATGATTTTGATGTTACGTGCCGTTCAGAATTCTGCCCTAGTTGATGCCAAGGGATTTTTTTTGCTTGGTAGGAATTTAGTGTGGTCTCTGTATATCACTCCCCTAGGAAGCAAGTCCCTCTGTTGAGGTCTCCATGGCTTTAGTCATGTCTGTGGGGCCAATCTCAACTCCAACTTTGGACAAGTTACTGAGATCCTCTTTACTCATGAAGTGGGGGTGATGACACCCCGCACAGGGGGTTGCGCGGGCTAAGCCAGGGAAGGGTGGCCTGGTCAGCAGGAGTTCCCATCCCTTTCTGTTCCAAAACGAGGCTGGGCAGCTCAGGAGTGGTACAAGCCTCTCTGAAGTGGAGCCGTAGAAGGGATGCTGGCCATTCATGGCCTGTATGTGGCCCCTTGGCTGACTGCTGTGGGCCTAGCTAGGAGGTCCTGCCAGATTGCCCACCTGCCAGCTTGGCCTTCTTACACACAAGCGCCTCATCACAGGGTCCCTTCACTCTGTAGACTAGTTTGTAGAGCTTGGGCTCTGGGCCAAGGGCTTTAGCTCAGCAGGTAGCCCTGTCTCCCTGAATCATCTGGAAAGTCAGGATGGGCATGCTGGGCAGTGGAGAGTGAGCGAGGGCTGCCTTCTTGAGGGAAGGCTCTGGCTGCTGCTTTTCTAGTGGGGGCACAGAGGGTGGCGGAGCGGCAGAAGCTTCCCTCCTTTGAGGGCCCCAGGGTTCTGTGGTGGCTTTTAGTCAGGGGTGCTTCCGGTCAGACTCACCACCAGATCTTGCAAGTTTAGATAAGGGTCTTGTTCTTCCAAGAAAGAGGAAAAAGTAAACACAAACCACTACCTTAGGGCTATCTGCCTGCTGGGCAGGCCCCCTGGGTGGACACTGGGCCATGTGTGGCCTGGGGACAGGACTGTCAGGCTGCCAGATTCAAGTGCAAACCTTTCTTCCCCCAGACTCCCACTAGAAAGTTCCCCAGTCCAGAGGAGGCTCTGAAGCCCCTGGTCCTGAGCCCCTTCGCAATGGGGGGGCCCACAGCCAGCTCAGCGCAGAGTATGTCTTGTTAACTTCCTGGAATAACAAGCACCACCCACACAGCTCTTCCTTTTTGGGGGGCAAGCGTGTGCACTGGGTTTGCATAAATTAAATAAATGCACATACATAACTTCAGTGTCAACAGCAGCCGTTTTATCTCGCTGAGGGAACCAAATTTCCCATCCAGAACTGTTAGGGGTTCCCAAGAAGTGTCCTGTAGGGAGTGAAATGTCCGGTTGCCACCCTCCATGGGGGAGGATTACCGCGTGTGGCGTGTGGGTGGTGTGGGGCGCGAGGCGGGGGCCCTGTCTCAGCTGTCCTCTGTTGCAGGGCCGGATCATCGAGTGCACGCACTGCGGCTGCCGGGGCTGTTCTGGCTGAGCCCCACTGGCCGTGGCCCCTCTCCACCTTGGACTTTCCTGCCTGTTGTGCCACCCACTTTCCTGGGAGCAGCCCCTCTTACAGGGTAGTGTCCTAGGCCTGAATGGGACCATTGTCTCTACATGTGAAGGCCTTGGTGTTTATTGGCTGTGACTTGTAGAAATAAAACTTTTAAACCCTCTGGGCCTTGCGTTCATTCTTTCAGAGTCAGCAGTCTGTGGAGCCCTGTGGGAGAGCCCTGGAGAGCACTCGGTCCTGACCTGACCTCGTAGGTGCTGTGTGACTGTGAGCAGGTTCACGTTCTTCATCAGTGATGGGGATGATAACCTCCCAGGCAAGGACAGCGTACGAGGACGTGTCAGGCACCCCGGGTCCAGCGTTTGTCCTCATTCCAGTGCCTGTAGAATGGTGCGGCGGTTAGTCTACACCAGACCCTTTCCTCATGCTTGAGGCTGTACCAGCATATTCACCTGCTTTAACAGGAAAGGGACTCCTGGGGCTCCCACGATGCACTGTGAAGGCTGTGTGCTTTGTTCCAGTCCTGCTGAAGGTCCCCAGGGGCCTCCCTGTCACCTGCCCCCACGGCCTCCATCCACATCAGCCTCGGTGACAGTGTCTCGGTCCCCCTTGGGCTTGGTCCGGAACTTCTGCCATGGGTGGGGGGTCTCCTCTGCCGGCATCACTTTCAGCCACTGCTTATAATAAGCTCGGAAGCCATCAATCTTCTCCAAGTAGGTGTTCTTCCCTTTGTACTGTAATTGGAAAAGCATGGGGTTCAGGGGAGCCAGGATGAGCATCACACTACCCACAGCAGGTGCTGAACCGTGGCGGCTGGCTTGGGGCTCAGGAAGCTGTTCTTCCAGGTGGCTGAGGGGGGAGGGCACAAACGCCACGGTATACCTGAGGAGCTTACTGTAGAGAAACAAGTGGCTGCACCATGGAGCAGACCGAGTCCCATCTGCTAACAGCGCTTCCTAAATATGTGCTGCTGTGCTCCTACACCCAGGGATGTCACCCCAGCCCCCCAAGCTAGAATCGCTCGGTGCCACCAACCCAGTCTGTGGAGCGCCTCCCCCTTGGCATAGCCACTGCCTCCCTTCTGTCATCTCAGCACTGCTGCTATGGTCTCTGAAGAAGAGGAAGAAAAGGAAGGAACAAGGTGGATCAGGCAGATAGCAAAAGAAAGCTGGTAAAGGAATACATAGGAAAAAACGAACTATCCAAGATGAAGACTTATCAGCACATGAAGATAAAAGGATGGATTCAGAAGACTTAACAATTCTCAACTTGGACATACCTGATGTAGCCTGCAAGTACGTAAACCAAAAACTTCACAATCACAAACAGAAACAAGTCCACTGTTGTAAGGGACTATGAATGTATGATTTGAATACAGGAAGCTTTAGGCCTGTGGTGTCTGGTGACTTGACTAAACCTGAGAAGACCCCTAGTGGGCGCTACACTATAATGTGAAGAGACAATCCACTAACTAGAAGATACTTGCAACATGCAACCACCAAAAGACTAGTATCCAGAATAAATAAAGAACTCCTGAGAAATCAGTTAAGACAAAACTAACCACTAACTGTTCAAAGGTGCATAGCTATGCCCTCTGCCTGGCACGTGCTCCACTGCTAATTCCTTCTGAACCTTCAAAATAGTGCTCAAGGCTGTACCTGCACAGCTGCCCAGACCCCTGCCCACATGGCGTGGCGTGTCCTTGCCGACTTGCCTCCCTCCCCGTCAGGATCGTGCTCCCCCAGGCCAGAGCGGCTGCGGAGGTACTCAGCACAGGGTCTGACTCAGTAGCTAAGAAACCAAACCACCAGAGCCTGATAGCCTCAGAACAGCAGGAAGTGGCCATTACAAAACAAATTCTATCACTGCCCGGGAGCCATCCCCGTTCACTCGACAGACAGTGTTGAGCACCGTAGGCGAGCAAGCAGGCAATCTCCACCTCCAGGGCCTTCGGTTCACAAGGGCCAGAGGCACACACGCACATGTAATTACAGGCTGTGAAATGTGTGAAAGGAACAGTGCCGTGTGTAACAGCAGGGCATTTCTGCAGAAGAGCCACAGCCATGACTTTTCAGTTATGTGAAAAGCAGGGGAGCCTACTGAAGGCACAGGTAATACAAAACCCTGATGCAGGAAAGAGGCTGGTGGTATCTAGAAATGACAGAAGGCCAGTGGGACTAACAGAGTGAACAAAGGGAAGAGTGGCCTGAGATGGACCACGCCACACAGAGAGGGACTGGCAGACCTTGGTCTAAGGAGTTTGGGATTCCTCCAGAGGGAAGCCACTGAGAATTTAAAGTAAGAGAATGCCAATCCCAGAAGGCCAGAACCACAGACAGGGGTATGGAGAAGGTGCTGGTTAAGGTGGTGGTGGGCATGTTAGAGTGTGGGGCACCTACCCGGTCAAAGGTGGGTGGGTACTGGGCTGCAAACTCCAGCTGGCGGATGACCACTTCATTCACCGGGACACTGTTCTGCCTCATGTCCTTCAGGATGTCGATGAGATAGGTGTAGTTCAGCCTCTTGAGGGCCGCGTTGATGAGGGTGCTATAGATGTGGATATTGGGGGTCATCTGGCACTTCTGGAACACCGCAAATACAATCAAGGGGATGGTGACACAGGACACAGTGTGAAGAAAGGTGGCCCAGTGTGGCATGTCCCCAATTTCTTGGGGAGTGGTCCTGGCCAGTCACATGCTCTACAGACCAGCAACCAGAGACAAGGGCAGAACCTTGTAGTAACGGTGACCTTACTCTCTCCTCCAAAAGGAAAGCCTATGTGGCCCTGTGGGCCCATCCCAAGCAGGGCCTACCCTCTCCGCCCCAAAGAACTCAGAGAAAAAAAGTGTCGCTCACAGAGATCAATGGACTCAGGCAGTGAACCATGGGCAGACCACCTCCTTGGCTCTTGGCTGTGGGTTTACTGCCCCTCCTGCCCCCAAGAATTCTGAAAACAGCCCTGCTCTGGTCATTCTCTGAATCCTTCCAGTGTTGGGGCCAAGACCTGTCCCCACTCCTCAGTCTCACCCCACTGCTACCACCTTCACGATGGTAACACTGCTTGCTCTCAATGCCCACTCCTACAGCGACTCCCTTTCCCCTTTTCCCCACACTGGGGCAATGGCCATTCGTTCTACATGGGGAGCTGGAGTGACCCTGCTCTCCTTGCTCCCCCACACACTGTTTATGTTGTCTGGGTACACAGGCTTGGGGGGTGCTGAGAGGCCCCCACTGCCTCCTAGCCAGTTTCCTCCTGGAGAGCCCCAGCTTGCTCCCGCACCGTGGGTCCCGCCCAGGCCTGGGCCCGCTCACCTTCATGTCTGCAAGCAGCTGCAGACCATCCCGTGGCCTGTGGCACCCGATGGCCAGGTTGCAGAATGTCTGCAGGTTGGGGGCGATTCTCCTCTTTGCCAGGACTGGCAACAGAGCCTGCAGGGGAAGACACGGCATCACCATAAGCGGTAACCCACCAGCCCTGGCAAGAGCCTTTTCTGGAAAAGCCGGTGGCACAGCTCTGCTCCAGGGCCTCATGGCTCCCTCTGCTGACCACACCGGGCACTGGACTCAGACAGGGGCTCAAGGGTCCAGCATCCTGTCCAGCCACCTCTCAGGGCCCAGCTCCCAGAATTCAGCCACTCTGCAAATACACCCCTGCCTTCCAGCCTGCCTGTCTCCATGCCGTCCCTCCTCCTCAACGCCCTTTCTATTCCTGCCATCTCGGCCATCTATCCCTGCACAAAGGCCTTATGTCCATCGAGCACCAGGGGCATCGGGGACTCTCAGCCCTGTGGTCCAAGGCTGTGGCAAGTGTGGGAAGTGCTCAAGGAAGCCTGGGCTGGGGCTGAGGAAGAGGATGCCTGCTTGGGCCAGCTGGGTCGGGGGAGCCCAGGGAGGGTTCCGCCAGGCTCAGCTGGTCTGGAGAAAGGTGTGCTCTGCACTGGGGGCCTGCAGGCAGGGGCTGTGCTATCGCCATCTTTGACACTCACCAGTGCCCAGGTCAGTGCTTCTGGCAAAAAAAAGAAAGTGCTGGATGAAGGGACAAAATCCCGGGAGGGCCCTGGTGACTCTATCTGAAATGGAGAAAGCCACACACCAGCAGGAAGTAAAGAAACAGCAGGTGTGAAGCTCTTAGGACAGCATCTAGCACGGAATACACGCCACAACAGTGAGGTGCGGGTGGCTGACTGGTGAGGTCACTAGGCGCCATCAGCCTGGGTGCCTTGTGCCCGTCATCAGTGAGGATGTGTTTGGTGTCTGCCCCCCAACCTATGAGCTCCTCAGGGGGCGGGCAGCACAGCTGGCTGGCTCACCAGAGCTCCAGAGTGTCTGCCCACCCACTGCAGGAATGGCTGCCACACCTGGCAGGGGAGCCAGGTCTACAGCCAGAGGGGCAGAGGAGGGTAGGGGACAGGAGCCCAGGAGAAAGCCCAGGGCCTGCCTCTGAGCTGCTCACCTTTGCTCCCTCCAAGTTGCCCTGCTTGCTCTTCTTCCTCATCAGTGTGTTGAAGAATGTCACGTCAGCCTCCACCTGGTGTGTGTCCAGAATGGTCAGCAGTGAGGACTCTTCAGGGCCCCCGGGCTCGACCACTTCTGCCAGCAGCGTGAGGGTTTTGATGTCGGGCCGGAGCCCGTGCTCCGCCATCTTGCCCAGGAAGCCCTCCAGGCCCCCCATCAAGGCCAGCCTGTCAGCTGGCGTGGTCACGGTCCCAAAGGAGACAACAGTCGGTGGGACGGCCTCCAGGCCCAGGAGGCTAGCCTCCAGCCCCCAGGGAGGCAGTTCTGGGGCCATGGGGGTGACAGCCACCATGTGGCCAGGCTCTCCCTTGGTTTCCACTTCTGACAGGGCTTTGCCAGGGACTCTGGCCTCTTGAGGCTCTGCAGGTCCCTCAAATGCCTGAGAAGGCTCCATAAACAGCTGCCTCTCCAGGGCCTCAACATGCAGCCTGGCTGACCCATTGTTACCCACGCTGGCCTGAGCTCTCCGCCTTGCCCACCGCCCACGTGCTGGGGGCTGGAGCAGGACTGTATCTTCCCTTGGCCTCAGGAGCAGAGCTGAGGCCACTTCTGGGTCCCCCAGGCCACAGTCCCGAGCTGCCCCCAACAGCAGATTGTAGCCATGCCGGCTTGGCTGGAGCCCCAGACTCAGCATTTGCCTCCACACCTGCCCAAGAGAAACAAGCGTCAGCTCTGCGCTCTGTGAGAAGAGCCTCTGGTGCCGCAGGCCCTGGGTCACCCGGCCAGCAGAGGCACAGGCCACGGCAAGGACCACAGGCAGCCAGCAGCACGCTCTGGATGGCGGAGAATCCCGAGAACCTGGGGACACTCTGGGGCACTTCACAGGGGCACCATGCCTTCCCTCCCTCTAGCTCGCCCCAACTGTTCCACAATGTCACCCCTCAGCCCTCTCCCCAGGCCATGGTACCGAGGAGCAGGCTTTGCCCTGGGTCTCTGCCTGCCCTCTGTGTATCCCCCTGGGGAGGGACGACCAGAGGCTAGGTTCTGGAAGAGTCTAGGCTGATTTAACGACTGGATCAGCTGCACTTCCTGAGTGTCTACTGAGGCCCCACGCAGCCTTCTCAGGCGTCCTCGAGACATGGAACAGGCATGAGTGACGGGGACTCAGCCAGGAAGAGTGCCTCACAGGCTCTGGGCCCAGCGGCCCTGTTTGCTCTCGCTCCTCTTGAGATGAGACCATGTTCACCCTGCAGCGCAGTGTCTGGTTGACTTGCTGTGTTCTCCACAAAGGGCCACTCTAATCATGTCTGGGTCACTCTGACACGCGGACTATGCTGCTTCTAAGATGCCACACTAGGCTCAATGGCCTCGCTGGCTCCTCAGCCTACAGGCTCAAAGGCAGACCACATTCCCTGGGGCTGAGAGCCCCCACCTGACTCCCTCATCAGGGACGAGTGGGCAGATGAGGCGTGGGCTGCTCAGGCCCAGGTGGCGCAGCACGCAAGAGGGCCACTGCCCAGGGGACAGGGTCTTGAGGAGCGAAGCATCTTGGCAGCAGCCTCCATGGGGAACACTGACAGACTGAGGATTGGCAGGACACAGCAGCAGGGATTCAGGCTCTGGAGCCAGACGGACCTCGGTTCAAATCCCACCTATGGTGCTGAGTAGCTGTGGGACCGTAGGTGAGTTACTTAACTTCTGTGAGCCTCAGTTTCCTCCTCTGTAAAACAGGACCCGTGGTGCCTAGCTCAAGCGGATCAGCAAGTGTGCAGCATAAAACTGATTGCTAGTATCAAAGGCTGTTTCTAAATAGAACAGATCTAAGCCAAGGAAAGGGAGGAACCAGACCTTGGCCAGAGGATGGCCAGTAGCCACTGCTTCCAGGGAGTCTGCAGAGGGGAGGCAAGCATTTGGTCCCGGGCTGTCCCAGATCCCTGGGGCTCAGATCCTGAGTGGATCGACCATCTGGAGGTCTTGCTGAAATGCCAATCTAGATGCGGCAGGCCAGGGTGGGACAGAGAGCCTGCACTCTGACAAGTTTCCAGGTGAGGCTGATGCTTCTCGGGTGTGGTGGGGGCCCGAGGCCAGCTCCAGTCCTTCCCGACTCAGAGAAGCTAGGGAAGCAGCTGTGGTGCCACGGCTTGGCCTGCCTCCCGCCTGACCGAGGGGTTCCCCCTGGGGATCTGAGGTGGAGTCAGAGCAGCATGAGAGTCTCTCAGGACCAAATGCGGACGCCAGGGTCCCACCTGCAGAGATGCTGAGTGGGAACCCATGGGGCATGGCTTGAACACGCATCCCAGGTGAGTATGCTGCAGGCATTCAGAGACCGGAAGCTTAGCAGATCTGGGCTGGCTGCACAGAGGGCTGCCTGGCAGAGTGGGGGAGTATGGGCTGGCTGTGCCCCCACTCACAGGGTAGCCATGCCATCTCCAAAGGCTCCTTTCCCTGCCATCTGTAAAATGGGGAGAGCAGTGTGCTCTGGGAAGGCTGAAAGATCTCAACCGTAAAAACACGCAGCACAGGGCAGTAGCGGTGCTCAAGAAACGCAAACAGGATCATCATCTACACCCCACACAGCATGCAGGGTAAGGGCGGCAGGAGAGGCAGGGAGGCAGAGCGGGGAGGGACAGACCTGCAGGGCATATCGGAAACCCGTCTTCTTGTCCTGGATGCAGCCCATGAGCAGGAAACTGAAGGTCTCCTCTGTGACCACGTGCCCTTTATGGACGATTTCCTGGGAGAAGGAACACGGCAGTTTGTTGAGAACCCACAGCAGAGCCAAGGCCCAGCCTGACGGGTCTGACTCGGACAGAACCATGGGGGCAGGCAGGCCCCGGTGCGCACATCTTGAAGAGGCGGGCCCGCACGCGCTGCGTGGCTGGCCCAGGAGCAGCCCTGGAGCACGGCTGCCCTACTGCGGCCTGCTCTCCTCTCCCGCCCAGACCTCTCTTCCTGGCTGCTACAGTCGTTTCTGCGCAGCCCCTCTGCAAAGACCACCCCAGCAGCTACTTTCAGCCGCTGTACTGAAGGCACTGGGACCGCACAGAGCTGACTTCCAGTCGCTTCACCCCAGGCCAGCTGTGGGAGCAGGCAAGGCATCAGATCTGTTTCCTCATCTGCAGCGGGGTCACGGGCAGGACTTGCCCTGGCGAATCCTTGGAGCGACCCTGAGGGGTGGTGCCCGCACAGGGCAAGTGCTCACGGCACCCGTTACAGCCAGTCGGGGTGGGCTGCGGCTTGGAGATGCTCCTGGCACATCCCAGCCTGCTGGGTCTCCTCCTCAGGCCCGTCTTCTTCTGTCCCTCCCATCAGGTGAGTGCCCCCGCTTCACCCCTGCCGCTCTCCTGCCTCTCCTCTGTCGCCCACCCTTCCACCTCAGGCAGCTTGCAGCCTGGGCTCTCCTCCTGGACAATCGCAGCTGTCTCCCATCAGCCAGAGCGAACTGCCTAAAAACATCCACCTGACGTCTCTGGACAAGTCAAGCCAGAGGCCTATCAGCCACACTGCCCTATTCCAAAAGCCTCAGGTACCTGCCTTGCACACAACACCCCGTGGAGGGAACTGTCACTCACAGGGAGGTCTCCAGGCTCAAGGCCCCGTGGCCCTGCCTTTCTGGCAGGGTAGGCCAGCTGAAGGCCGCCAGCCCAGGGACTGGCCAAAGGCTGCCCTGCTCTGTGTGGTGCCCAGCAGTCCACCGGGCCCTCCTTCCTGGGATGGGCAGGTGGGACCTCCTGAGGAGGGATGGCAGAACATCAAGCAGAGAGAGCCCTGCCTGCCAGGCCTAGGCTAAGGCTCTCCTGAGGTTCAGTGTGGGGCCCTAGGACCGTCCCTGCTGGCCATGAGCCTCTGGTTAGGTGTGACTAGTCTGTCTCGCTTAGCTGCGACTTGAGAAGGCAGAATCACCACACTGCTAGCAGTCCTCCCCACCTCCCCTCCACACTGTCTGGCTCTCTGTGAACTGGGAATAAAAATCCTTCTTGTGGGCGGCTAGGGAGCAGGCGGAGCTGAGAGAGATGGGCCGTGCTCAGCACCCCCACGCCTCCACAGCTGCTCCCTCAAGCCCGGCTCCCCTACCCACTGGACTCCACAGCTGCTGGATGCTGGGGCTCTTGCCCTGCTGCTCTTCCTAAGCAGGAGGGCCTCCATGGTGAGCACGGGCTCACCTTTAGCAGTGTGCAGCCCACCCTCCCCACAGGACCACCAAGTCCCACACAGCAGGATACCACCCCTGGCACTGCATGCAACCCGCCGCCCTCACAGGGGCCTTTCTATCAGACCGGCCTCAGAGCCAGAGACCTCTGTTAACCCAAGCCCGGCCTGGGGCTGGACCCCTCCCTCATCGGCCTAAGCCTTCCTGAGTGAGGGACGCAGATGGCCACAGCCTCACACCTGCCCCGGGACCAGCGGGGAGGAAGGGGCACTCCCACCTTGAACACATCGAAGCACATCCTGAGGTCTGCACACACGGCAGCCGTCTTCAGCAGGGCGTGATACGTTTTCAAGTTGAGCTGGAAGTTTCTGGCCTGGAGCTGCTGCCGCAGTTTCAGGGCGCTCTGCAGAGCAGAATCCTTCCAGGGGGACTCAGCGCAGACATTGAACAGGGCTGTGTACGTAGCATCGGAGGGCTCCAGGTCCCGCTTTTTCATCTGTAGAGATGGGGAGAAACTCGGAGATGGCTTTGATCAGCTGGACAGTGAGAGCCTCACCAGGAGGAAGCTAGAGAGACTGTTACTGCATTGAAGAGGCGTGGGAGCTGCGCCTGTGTTCAGGCAGAGCCACGTAACATGTCAACGCCCGGCTCTCCAAATCGACTCAGCCAGAGGGAGTCTGAAAACTGAGTCCACATCTCCGACACACCAAGCAAGAAGCCATCCATGCCCTGCGGCTCGTCCACCCCACTCTGGGCCTGAGGTGCTGGCAGCAGGGACCTCCCAGCGCCGCCACCCTCTGGCTGACCAGGCTGTCACAACTGTTAAGGCCCACTGGGTGGATCTGTCTGGAAAAGGGTGGGAGGGGGCAATCAAATGCTAGCTCTAGTGTTTACTGACTGAGGCGCTAGGGGCCCGTTAGAAAATGGGGATGATATCATCACCTTGAAAGTCTGTTGCAAGGGTCAGGTGGGAGAGGGGCTCCCGGAGCAGCAGCAGGAGCGTGTGAAGGCAGCCCTTCTGAGGCCAGCCCTGGGAAGCCACAGACCTGGGGCGAGGCCAACACTCAAGTGGGAGAAGCTCTTGGGAAAGCCAAGCACCGTTTCCCAGAGAAGGGCCACCTGACCGAGAGGGCAGGCAACAAGCTGCTGTGGAGGAGTGTAAAAAGCTTTTGGTCTTTCTTAGAGTCAGGCCATTTGGGGTGCAAATTCAGCTCCTATGTTCCTAAGCAAGGCAACCTTGCACATGGCACTTCATCTCCCTGGGCCTCCATTTCCTTATCTGAAAAATGAGGATGGGGATCCCGACTTCAGGGAGGATGTGCGCTCCTTGTGCGTTCACATGCTCGGCAGATGTGTACTGAGGACCTCCTCTGAGCCAGGTACTGGCCACCACCTACCAGGACAGACACAGCCTGGCTTCAGTGAGCTTCTGCTCTGCACAGCAAAGCATCCGGCAGACAAATATTTCAACAACAGTACCAGGGCTCTGGAGGACACGCCCAAAGCAGAGGACGGAAAGGGAAAGCAGCACAGGTGGAGAAACCCGGCAACGACCACTTTCAACATGTGACGAAGGTAAATGTCACCAGGGATGAGTTACGCCGACACTGTGTACTCCCTGATCTGAGAAAGGCACTTGACCTCTGTGATCTGCTTTCCCAAACCCATAACCCCAGTCTTGTCATGAGAAAGTCCAACTGAAGGACATTCTACAAAATCCATGACCAGCGCTCCTCAGGTCTGTCAAGGTCATGAAAAACAAGGAAACTCAGAAAACATCACCAAGCGGAGGAGCCAGGATGGGGAACCAAAGTAGATACAGGGCTGGAAAGAGCATATTAGTGGGAAAACTGGTGGGACCCAAATAAAGTCTGGATTTAGTTAAGAGTAATGTACCAATGGTGGCTTCTGAATTCTGACAAGTGAACCATCTTAACGTGCATTGAGTTAACATGGGGTTAGCTGTGTGAGAGGCATCTGGGAACTGACTATACTAACCTTTGCAACTTTTCTACAAATCTAAAACTACTCCAAAAAAAGGTTTATTAAAAAAAAAAAACAGCAAAGTGACAGAGAGCAACTAAGGTTAAAGAGAGTGGCCTGGGCTTCTGCTAGCAGATGACATGTGGGAAGTCACTTAAGGATTCCCCCAAGTGTAAGAAAGTGCTACTGCTGGTCTGTTAACCAAGAACTGCAATAAACGATCCCCCTCACTTAGTACCCGGATGCTTTTCTGCCTGCTTGTCAGCCAGGGAAGCCTCTTATCTTTTCATGCCATGACATCGAATTAGGTCTTTCAAAGAACATGTTATTTTATCTTTTGTACCTGCAATTTCTCCCTGCTGCTTCCAGCTAGAGATCAGGCCTGGAGCAGGAATGTCCCAAATGGCAAGACCAGGGTTCCCCAAATCTCTTACTGGAATAAAGGATGTTCCCACGTTCTGGCTGCAGGAGGTGGGGCCACTTCTGCTGGAGCCTATGGTCCTTCCAGGCAAAGCTCTTTCCTGACTCAAGAAGGAAACAGCTTCCTGGCTCTAAGAATGACAAATACAACTCAAAGAGGTGGGTGACTATAAAGTAGAACTATCTCCCAAGAGGAATAGAAGACCGTTTTCAAAGGACCAGCTTTGGAGGAAAAGTGAGTGTGTATGTCCACAGTGTCGGGGGTGAAGGGGGATGTGAACAGACTTGGAGGAGCAGGGGAAAAGGAGGGGGTTGTGTGGGGCCTGCCAAGGTCCGCAGGCAGGTGCTGGAGGTCTTTCCACGCCATCTCATGTAATTACCCAAGGCCACCTCCACTTCAGAGATGAGGAAAGCGAGGCCGAGGAGGTTAAATCATCTGCCCAAGGGAACACACTAGCAGGTGACATTTCAGGATCTGCACCCAGCTCTTTTTGGTCCCAAAGCCAGGGCTCTTTGGAGCCTCACTCACGCCCACACTCACGTCATTGTAGAGCCTGAAGGCCTTCTTCAGGTAGCCAGCCCGTCCGCAGCCCCCAATCAGCACGCTATAGTTGCATTCGAGGGGCTGGAGGCGCTCCTCCTTCAACATCTGCCTCTCAAACAGGTCCAGGGCCTCGGCCAGCTGGGTTAGGAAAGGACGGGGCTCAGGGTGGCCTCAGAGACCCTCAGCAGAGGGAGGGAGACTAGGGCTGAGGGACCCTCCCTAGGACCAAGACCAGGCCTGCCCAGGAGCCAATCACCCAGCCTGGGCTTTTGCGACCAGACTCTTGGTCCCTGTGCTCTGCACCAAGGGAGCTGCGTGGTAGTCAGGAAGAAAAGCTTCCCGACTCCTACATATGAAAGCTCTCAGCCCCGCTGCCACAGCTGCCTTCCTTCCAGAGGGGTGGTGGACTCCTTGAGGGTAGGGCCATGTCTTCCTTACCCATGGGCCTCAAGTGGAGAGTGGAGCCAGGGCCTGGCACTAATGAAAGCGTGAATTCCGTGAATCCTGGGGTCTGCCCTGACCCGTTTCCTCGGTGACCCCACACATGCCAGCCCATGGGTCTGAGCTGGATGGCAGGCCACTGTGCCACGCTGTCACAGGGGGTCACTCACAGCAAGTGCGTCCTGAGATGGCACAGGATGGCAGCCCTGGGTGACCGGCTCCCTCTGAATGCGAATCCCCTCGGCCCGCTGCCACCTGTGTCCCATCCCTACTCCTCCATCATCCCCTTTAAGTCTTCAGCTCATTCTTTTACCACTTTGTTTTTTCTATCCATTCATTCAACCAGTAATTATTGAGTCCTACTCTGTGCCAGGCAGGGTGTGTTTGCTGGGGATACAGCTGTGAATAAAGAGGAGCTCCCTCCCAGGATGCATCCTCTAGGGTGGAAAAACAGATGCCACATGAGGTAACTAAAGAAACATATGGTACTTCAAATGATGATGGAAGTTGTGGACAAAAACAAAGAAGTGCCAGAAGAAGGGCACAGGAGATTCAGTTCTAGATACAACAGCCAAGCATGGCCTCCTCCAGGTGACAGGTGAACACAGCTGTGAAGGAGGTGCAGAAAGGAGCCTCAAGGCCACTTGAGGGTGCGGTCAGTGGACAGGCCCTGAGGCAGGAGTGTGCTTGGGAGCTGGAGGAGCAGAGAGGAGGCTGCGGCAGCTGCAGCAGAGTCAGTGAGGGAGGGGAAGATGAGGGCCAAGAGGTAAGTGGGGGTGTATGGAGGGCAGATCTTGCAGGCTTCCTAAGCCATTGTTAGAACTTTGGCTTCTCTGTTTATTTTTCAAGTCTTCATTATGGGAAAGTTTGAATAGCACAAAAGTAAAGAGAATATTATTACTATAACGATTACTAACGTTTGGCCAATCTTGTTTATTTAATCCATACTCTGCACTCCCCAAACGAAATTTTTTAAAGCAAATTCCAGACATACTATCATTTCATTCATAAAGTCTTCCAACACGTGCCTCTAAGAGACTTAAATGCCAACGTCCTTATAAATACCTAAGGAAATGAAGACCAATGTCACTGAATACAGCAAGAGTTCTGGAGAGAGGAGCAATGCGATCTGTTTTTTGCTTTGGCAAGACAGCTCTGTGCTGCAAGCAGACATGGGCAACAGTGGCAAGAGCGCAGGACAAGTGCTGTGATAGCTGAGGGGGGCGAGGGCGCAGGGGTGAAGGGTTGGGTTTCGAGAAGTGTTAGCACTGGTGACCTTTTGAGGCTAGAGCTGGTGAGAGAAAAAGGAGAGTTAGGAATGACTGAAGGCATCTGGCCTGGCAGATGGAATAACGGGGTTGCCATTTGGTAAGAAGAACAAAGTGTAAGGTTGGGAACAGATATTCCAGGCCAATGTGTAGGGGAGATGGCGAGGACATCCCTGGATATGCAGATCAGGAGTCCACGGGCATGAGAACTGCAGCAAGGAGGGGGCCCTGGAAGCCTCCAGGAGGTGAGTGAAGACAGAGAAGAGCCCTGAGCACCCCAACATTTAGAGATTGGGAAGGTAGGGGCTCCTCACAAAATACTGAGCAACCAGAGAAGCAGGATCCTCACCTTTCCTTCCTTGATCAGGTGTTTGCACTGAAAGAAGTACCAGTAAGGGGTGTTTCTCCGGCCCTGCCACGATTTTGGTTCCAGCTCCCTTTCCTCATCTTCAACACTCTGTTCTCTGAGCCAGAGGTTATACAGCTGGGCTGTCGATTTGCGAAACAACCTCCGGGAGGAGTATTTGGTGGAAATTGTCCCAAAGCTCTCCTCCTCCTCTTCCTCCTGGGTGGCGGTGGGGCCGGACTGGCTCTCTGAGCTGAGGTTGCCCATGTTCTTCTGCCTCCCTTGGCCGAGGAGCAGCTGAGAAACAGAGCTGTTGAAGGCTGCTGGCGCTGGCCAGGTGAGCCCCATGGCTCTCAGCCATGCAGGTCCCTCTCTGCCTCCTGCCCACGTGGGTTTGAGAGGGCCAAGGTGTGGCAGGGCGCACAGGCCCGCAGGACGGGGGCCGGAGAAGAGCCGGGCAATTCTCATGAGGTCCATCTCCGGCTTTCCCCTCAAGGGGCTGGCGTGGTCAAAAAAAAATAAGGAAGTCAAGTTAGGTTCATAGTCACAAAAGGCAGAAAGAAGACAGAGATGTGGTTACAACTCCCAGCCCTAAGATTAGAAAGCCCAGGGTCAGATTTCAGCTTTGCCAAAGAACCATCCATGAGTTCCAGGGCACTCACTGCTCTGGCCTCAGTCTCCTCACCTGTAAAATGGGGTTAACTGTTGCCCACACAGCACTGGAACAATGATCAAATGAGGTCTCAGATATACAACATGTAGCACAGTGCTGGCCCTGTAAGCCCTTGATAGACACAAGTGAATGATATTATCAAGCCATGATCCAAGAGATGGGGCACTGAAGCCAGAGCTGAGTTTGAGTTCTGGCCAGAGCTGTGTAACTGGGCCCATTACTGGACCCTCCACCTGGATTTCTTCAGCTGCAAGAGAACAATCTCACTGACCTCATCACGTTATGAAAGTTATGTGAGATGTCCTGAGCACGGTGCCTGATGTTTAATTTAGCAGGTGCTGAAAAATTTGTAGCTATTATTTATTTATTATTGGGAAAAGCATTCTGGGCCTCTAACGCAAGCATTTCTTCCCTGCAAAATTCGTGGACAAATGGGCCACAGCTATAATGTCTAGTGTAATAGCTGCTGCCACCAGTGGCTGCTGAACACCTGAAACATGGCTAGTCTGAACAGAGAGGTACTTCAAGTGTGAACCAGACATCCGATGTTGCAGATTTTGTACAAAAAAAAGGCAAAATACAGAGTAATTTTTTTACATGTTGAAATCATAGTATTTTGGATACACCTGGCTAAAGAAAAGTTAACATTCATTTCACAACCTTTAACTTTACTTAATGGGGATACTTGAAAACTTTGAATTACTTACGTCCTCTCACTGTATTTTTATTGGACAGTTGGAGATCCTGGTCTGTATACCAGCAATGAAAAAAAATTTTTTTAAGTATCACTGATATATAATCTTATGAAGGTTTCAAATGAACAACATTGTGGTTTCAACATTCACCCATAATATCTGTCCTCACCCCCCACCACCCCACTGCAGTCACTGTCCATCAACAGAGTAAGATGCTATATAGAGAGCTGTAACTTGTCTTCTCCATGCTGTACTGCTTATACCGGATACTCTTTAATAAAAAATATCAGAACAGCCAGCAGGAAAATATGTTAAGGTCCAGTTATATTAGATGGTCACCACTGAGAAGACCCTAGAAGTGACAGCAGATTGGAGATTAATAACTGTTGCTGCTGGGAGTCCTGCAGCAGGATGGTGGGCCAGACCGGCAGCTGCTTTGAACCCAGGTCCACATAATGCATTAGCCTCTTTGACCAGCACCCTAGTGACACTAGGGCAGAGAGCCTTTACCAGTCCCTAACTGGTGATGCTTGTGACTCCAATAGAAATATAATGACAGCACCTAAGTAATTTAAAATTTTCAAGTAACCATGTTAAATAAAGTGTTTGCATCATTACGTGAAATACACAGGATTACAAATAAAATACTCAATAATGTCAAAATAGTGTTAAACATTTTTTTTAACTTATATTATAGCAGTCTATATGCCTCTTTTTCTGCACACTAAAAAAATGAGATCCTGTCATCTTGTGAAAGTGTTACGGAACCTGGACTGGATCACCCGACGGAAGAACCACGCGGCACTCAGAGGTCTAGGAGGGTAGGAGGTTTATTTCACACCGGCGGGCTCAGAGGAGAGTGATCCCCAAAGGTCTGAGCCCCGAATACAAGCAAGGGGAGCAATTTATGCTTTTCTACTTCCTCCTACGTGGCAGTTTGGGGTGCGTGGCAGGCAGGGCAGGAAGAACCCAGAAGAGCCCCCGGGGGAGAAGCGGGGCCTGGCATTCCCGTTGGCCATTTTGAAGCGATACCTCCTCACCATTCATGTTTTCCTCCTCACTCCCCCCTCTGATGCCCCTCTAAACGTTTTTTTTTTAGGAGCCATCATCTTGATTTATGATAGACTGGTAGCCTTGCAAAGCCAGTACACGAGCGGTGGCTCATTCATGACAGTTTTCTATGAATTTTATTAAGGGCATTTAGTATGCAGGGGCCCACAGTGATGAGGGGGAGGATGGAGACGAGGGGCCCAGCCAATGGAAGCAACCAGGACGACCACTGGCTAAGCCCCCATATGCCCCCCGTTTCTAATTCCTTTTTCCTCTTTAATACTTTTTCTTTTAGTTCTTTGATTTTTGTGGTTACTATTTCTGATGGGTTTACATAGTAACAGCATTCTTCTCCTGGAAACACAGGTTCCTCCCTTTCCAGCCATGAGCAGGTCTAGGGCTCGCAAGCCGCAAGTGAACTGCTCTGACCTTGTAAGGAGAGGAGGGAGTCTGCAACCTTTTCCATGTCCTCGTTTAGCTCTTGGGAAAGTTTGTGATGAAAATGGAGCAAGGAGCCTACAACAGCTGCCCCTGCTCCAATTCCTGCGAGTGTTCCTGCCCCCAACAGAGCCCTGATTAGAACTGCCCACTTTTGTATCTTTGGAAGGGGGTCAAGGGCCCAGTCAACTCTTTGGTCAGACCAGACAGACATGTTGGGGGTGAGGTGGCGGGAGTGAGGAAGACCAGCATACACAAACCTGTCCAGTTGATCTGGAGACATTGGAAGATGGTACTTCCACACAGAAAGAAAATCCGGGGGAAGCACAGTAAGTTTCTGACTGGTTGGTGGTTTGGTTTTTGGGACACAGCTGGGCCGGTACAGAGCCACAGCTAATGTTGCCCGCTCCGGGTCAGTCAGGCGTGTTATATTGCCTGCAGTGAGGAGGAACTGGCCGTTGTGAACTACCGGCCCAATTAGTTCAGTCCAGTTATTACCTTTGACTGTTTTGGTGGACTTCCAGTATGAGGGCCCTGGGGTGCTAATATAGGCCCTGCGAGTTAGGAGTAAGCACAGCCAACAGGATTGCATACGATTGCTGATATTTCGAATTAACTCGTATGTTGCATTAATGAGTTGGGTGACCTGCTGGATAGGGGCTAGGGTCTGAGCCAGTTGTTGGATTCCTGAGGTCAGTACTGCAGTAGGCTCATCCCTCAGTCAGTGCCTTAAGGACCTCCTTGACCTTCTTGTTCCTGTCCCTTCGTGCCTGATCTTGGACTCCCCCTCCATCGGACATCCCAGTGTGGGTGAGGTAAGTCCAACAGACGGTGGCCCCCTTTCTTCCCCTAATTGTGCAGTCTGAGTCTTGTTTAGTTACCGTTCCAGTCCAATACCTTTTCCCATCTTGGAGGCAAAGGGTGGCCTTGTTTTTATCGTAACATTTGGCAGGCATGAAGGTGTAGGCACTGAACCCAGTTCCCCATTTGTCTGTCTTTATGCACTGACACTGAGGTTCCCCGGAAGCAAGGGGGAGGAAGGGAAGGGAAAGAAGGAAGGGAAGCAAGTAAGCGCAGCAATGCATCCTGCAGTCACCCAGTAGGCAGCAGTAATTGCAAGTTTGTGGGGAAAGATACAATGAGAAGGGGCGGCCGCAGAGAGTCCAGTCCCCAGGAGGAGGAATCCTACACCGACGAGGGCCCAGAACCACACGTGCAGATGTCCATTAATTGACAGGTCCTCGTCAGATGTGAAGGTGGAGGGGATCCTTGTGGTTCGGCTGGACTTCCCACCGGCGCAGCCCCTCCTTAGGACGATGGGCCTTCTACACTCTGGAGTGGTGGACCCACGGGGTGATGCTCGAGACCTTGAGGGCAGTAGGGGTGGTTAGAACAACAGGGTGGGGCCCAGTCCATTGAGGTCTGAGGGGGTCTTTTCTCCAATCTTTGACCCAGACTGAGTGCCCTACCTGGAAGGAATGTACTGGGGCCCCCAAGATCGGAGCTGTCTTTATGGTGTGTTGTAGCTCATTTAGGGTGGCTCCTAACGCTTGGAGCTGTTCTTATTCCCTT
This sequence comes from Smutsia gigantea, assembly GCA_032199065.1. Classification (NCBI taxonomy): domain Eukaryota; kingdom Metazoa; phylum Chordata; class Mammalia; order Pholidota; family Manidae; genus Smutsia; species Smutsia gigantea. The sequence continues at coordinate 5,360 of JAVSCE010005868.1, read as the reverse complement.
ATCCCCTATTTGGTGCAGGTTCCCTGGAAGGCTCCCCAGACATGGGGGTCGGGGAGGGGGGCGTCCATACACTAGTTCAAAAGGGGAGAACCCTTGTGTTCTGGCTGTGCAATGGGCATGCAGAAGGGCCAGGGGTAGTAGGTCCAGCCACAGGAGGCTGGTATCCTGACAGAACTTGCCTAGGTTTCCCTTGAGGGTATGATTCATTCGCTCCACTTTCCCTGAACTCTGGGGCCTATAGGCAGTGTGGAGTTTCCAGGTGACGCTGAGAGATACGGTTAAAATCTGTACAGCATCTGCTAACAAAGGCAGGTCCGTTATCAATGTGGATTGTGGCCGGTGGGTCAAACCGGTGTACAGTCTCCCTCAGGAGACCTTGGGCTACCTCTTGGCTCCGTTCTGTCCTGGTTGGGAAGGCTTCGACTCACCCAGAATATGTACACACTATTACTAGGAGGTATCTGAATGCTCTGCTTGGCTGGACATCTGTGAAGTCTATTTCTAGGTCTTCGAAGGGGGAAGCTCCTGCCCTTTGGACACCTGGCAGGAGTTGCAGCACAGATCGAGCATTATTCCTGGCACAAGTCATGCACCTCTGTTGGTGCCCGACACAATGTTGGTAACTGGCTGATGTAGCACTGCTTCTTGAGGAGGGCTTCCAGTGCAGTCTTTCCTAGGTGGGCGAGCTGGTAGTACTCGCTGACTAGGGGCCCTCAGGTTGCAGTCTGGACAAAGATGCGTCTGTTGGGGAGCACCCACCACCCTTTCTTGATTAGGGCGGCTCCTTCAGTCACGGCCCAGTCATCTTCCTCTTCAGTGTATTTGGGTGGAGAGGCCTCCACTGGGGCGTAAGGGCCATGGTGAGGGAAGGCGCTTCACCTGTCTCCTCACTGGCTACTGCTTTAGGTGCTTCATCTGCCGGGTGATTTCCCTGTGCCATAGGGTTGTTTCCCTTTGCAATGTAGAATTGCTACTTCTTTTGGGAGCCAAACGGCCTCAAGGAGTCTCAGTATCTCTTCCTTGTTTTTGACTGCTTTCCCTGCTGCAGTGAGGAGACCTCTTTTCTTGAAGATTGCCTCATGTATGTGTACAGTGGCAAAGGCATATCGGGAGTCGGTGTAGATATTGACTCACTTGCCCTCACTGATGGTGAGGGCTCGGATTAAGGCATGCAATTCAGTCCGTTGTGCTGACCATCTGGCCAATAGGGCCTTAGCTTCTAAGACTTCAGTGGCAGTGGTCACTGCATAACCTGCTCTCTGGATACCTTCCTGTAGGTAACGGCTGCCATCACTGAATAGTGTGAGCTCTGGATTCTACATTGTTTGGTCCCGCAGATCCAGACAGCTCATGTAGACTTCATCAGTTACCTCGGAACAGTCATGATCTGGTTTCCCTTCTTCGGTGAGGAGGAAGGTTGCTGGATCCAGTGACTGTACTGTTTCAAGAGTGACCCACGGGTTCTCACAGAGGGCTAGCTGAGAGTTGGAGAGGAAGCGGTGCCCCTGTGTGTTCATGAGGGACACAACAGCATAGGGGACCTTGACATTTAGTTCTTGTCCCGGGGTAAGTTTGTCCACCTCCTTAATGAGTAGAACTGTGGTTGCTTGTGCCCCAAGGCATGGTGGCCATACTGCTGCCACCGGATCCAGTCTCTTTGACAGGTATGTGACCCGCCACTGCCAGGGGCAAACAGTCTGTGTGAGTACCCCAAGGGCCACCTTTTCCTTTTCATGTAAGAAGAGACTGAAAGGCTTTTCTATATATGGCAGGCCTAGGGCTAGTGCCTGTCCTAAAGCAACCTTTATTCCTAGGAAGGCGGCTTTTGCCTCTTCTGTCCAGACAGGGGGCTCTCGGTCTGACCCCACTAAGAGGCTGTAGGGGGAATCTCACCATCCCTGAGAATCCGGGAATCCAGATTCGGCAGAACCCTGCAGCCTCTGGGAATTCTCGTAGGCCCTTGACTGGGGTTGGGGTAAGGAGGTGATGACACTTTTCCTGTCCGGCCCTAGTGCCATCTTCCCCTGGGTGAGGAGGAAGCCTAAGTACCAGACTTGTTGCTGGCACATTTGTGCCTTTTTCCACGAGACTCGGTATCCTGAGTCTGACAGGAGTTGCAGGAGGGCCTTCATGCCCTCTGTACAGTTCTCTTGGGTGTCGCTGGCAAGGAGGAAGTCATCCATGTACTGGAGGAGGGCACAGTGCGTGGCTTCCCTCGGAAAGCTGGCAAGGTCTGCAGCCAATGCCTCTCCAAAGAGAGTGGGTGAGTTCTTGAACCCTTGTGGAAGCCACATCCATGTTGGCTGCATTTGCTGCCCCATGTCTGGTTCAGTCCCCTCAAAGGCAAACAAGGGCTGGCTCTGGGGGACTAGCTGGAGGCAGAAAAAAACATCCTTTAGGTCCAGGCAAGTGAACCATTTGGCAGACCCCAGGATCTGGCTGAGGAGGGTATACGGGTTTGGGACCACCCAGTGCAAAAAGACAGTCACCCTGTTGATGGCCCATAGGTCTTGAACCAGTTGGTACCCTCCTCCTGGCTTCTTGACTGGTAGGAGTGGGGTGTTCCAGGGTGAATGGAACTCGACCACAATGCCTGCTTCTTTGAGTATGGTCAGGTGTTCTTGGATGCCTACTTTTGCCTCTTGCGAAAGGGGGGTACTGCTGCTGTCTCTGTGGCGGGGCCCCTGGAGATAATTCTACAATGACAGGGGCTAGGTTATTGGCAAGTCCAGGTGGGTTGTCTTCAGCTCATACCAAGGGGAAGGCAGCTCTGAATTCAAGGGGGCTACCTGATGGGGCCTGGGCACAGAATAGCCTCCATTCCTTTTCCCGGGGTGTGGTTATTGCCAATGTGAGGGACCCTGACTCTTTTTGCCCCGGATTTAGCTTGAGGCTGGCGCATCCAGTTGGTTCAAAAGTTATTCGGGCTCCAAGTTTTGAGAGTATATCTCGGCCGAGGAGAATGGGGCACTCGGTTAGGTAGAAAAATTCATGCTGGACCTTGTGGCCCCCAAGTTCACATTGACGGGCCTGGAAAAAGGGTTGTTGTATTGCCTGTGTCCCTGTGGCCCCAAGGACAGTTGCAGTCCTTTTGCTGAAGGGGGCCGCAGGGGAAGTAATCACATAATGCTCAGCCCCAGTGTTGACGATAAAGGTCAGTTTGGCCCCCTACTTTTACCATGACTGTGGGCTCGTGAGGGCCGAGAGTGAGAGGGCCCCATCCTTGTCAATCCAATTCTCCCCCTCCTAGGCCATTGAGTCCCCTTTCATGAGGTTCTTTTAGGTACCAGCTGGGCCTTGGGACTTCTCTTCAGTTGGGGCATTCATTTTTCCAATGCCCCTACTGATCCTGTGCTGGAGGGATTTGAGGCTTGGCGGCCGGTTTCTCTCTACCTTTTGATCATCCCTTAGGGCGGCTGCCAGGAGACTGACTTTTCTTTTCATCCGTTTCTCGGCCTCCCTCTTGGCCTCAACTTCTCTTTTCATGTGAACTTTGTTAGCAATTTCTATCAACTGGGTGATGTTCATTCTGGCAAAGTCTTCAAGTTTCTGGAGCTTTCATCCGATGTTCAGGGCAGCTTGGGCCACAAACGAGGTGTTGACCATTTGTTGGCTCTCTTGTGACTCAGGGTCGAAGGGAGTATAGATCCAATAAGTTTCACACAGCCTCTCGTAGTAGTCCCTGGGAGATCTTCTGATTGTTGGGTGACTGAAGGTGTCTTGGTCACGTTCATGGGCTTTTTGGACCCAGCCTTGATTCCCTGGAGGAGGGCTTCCTGATACCGACAGAACTGGTGTTGTCCTTCAGTTATGGTGAAGTCCCATACAGGATGTTCTTCAAGGACGGCAATTTTGGTCCATGCACCTCGGTCAAGGACCCTGGCCGGTGCGTGCTTTTCGAGGTATTGGTGGGCTCCTTTAATAATTCGCCTTCTTTCTTCCGTGTTGAGCAAGGTGTGGAAAAGATGTTAGCAGTCTTCCCAGGTTGGCTGATGGGTTTGGAAGAGGGACTTCATGAGATCAACTAGGGCTGGTGGCTTTTCTGAGTATGATGGGGTGTTGTGTTTCCAATTGACGTCAGTTGTGAAGAAGGGTTGGTAGTAGAGCATGGACTGACCAGGCTGGATGGTCCCATCTTCATCACGCCTCTCAGGCTCCCACAGCTCTCAGACTGGCATCTGGAGGGCGCTTGGATTTGGATGGAAGCACAGTCGGGCTGCTAGACCTGGGGCAGGTGGGCTTGGCAGCGGCAGGGAGGCCGATGGAGGTGGCGTGTCCAGGGTGGGTGGGGTCAGGTGCTGATGGCCTTCGTGGTGCATAGGGCAGAGGTTAAGATGGGTTCTTCCTCTGGATCACTGGGGAGGATGTGGGGTTGCAGGATTTTCCTGGAGTGTCCTGTTGACTGCTTGGCCGAAGTGACTAGAACCTTAGCCTGTCCCTGCCTATTACAGGAGAATCGTACCCAAAGGGGAAGGGTTTGGGCTATTTCAAGCCAGCAGTCTATATAGGGAAACTGGTCTGGGTGCCCTGGCTTTCTAGTGACTACCCGCCAAAAGCAGCAGACCACCTGGATGTCCAGGGTCCCCTCTGGTGGCCACCCCACTTCAAAGCAGGGCCACTCTAACTCACATAGGGTCCTGAGCCTTTCGGGAGTCGTTTTGACTCCATAATCCCCGGAAAAGCCCTTCTTGAAATTCTTGACCATAGTTTCAAGGACTGTCATCTTCCTGTGGCCCAACCCCATTTTTGTACGGTGGTGTTGCAAGAACAAAGGGGAGTGTCTCCCTTCGAGAGGAGACCAGTCAGAGGCCCATCTGGCCGTGTCCCAAAGGAATTTAGGTGACGCTTAGCCGTAGCGGTCTCAGCATTGTGACTTATGATCGAAAGCTATTCCGATACCACCGCAGACTTTATGCCGTTCACCACTACATTGCAGACTGGCCCACTCAGGCTCTGTAGGCTTCTGGGAACCTTAAAGGCGCCCGCCTGTGGAGCCACAGAATAATCCTGACTACACAAGTCCGTCTGCACACTCACTCACACACTCAGACCAGGCTTTAAACATTCCCTCCCTGGGAATCCCCACCTGGGACACCTCTAAAAGGCCTCCGGGAGGTGATCAGGCTCTCCTTCCACCCGGACGGGTGGGTCTGACTGGGTCAGGGGCCCCAGGCCTTACCGTAATCCGACGTCAGGACCAGGTCCTCAACTTCCAAGCCTCCTTGAGACCGGCGGCAACAGCGGAACGGGGCTGGTCCGAGGCGAGCGGGCGGCAGGCTGCCGAAAGATTAGGCACGGCGCGCCTCCTCCCTTACGATCGTCCCTTCCGTCACCGCCCCATGGTTGTCCCAAACAAGTGG